>JAJJMC010012064.1:352286-366160 GCA_023531435.1 Papaver californicum
AGAGTAAGAACTCGATTATTTTGGTTGATTACGACACGACCAAATTTCCTAATACAATTTTCTAAAAAGAAAAATAAAAAACCCCAAAAAAATTTAAAAAAATAATATTAAAAAAATTGTCTTCTTTTTCCGTTCTTTTCGATTTATCTTTGACTCCAAGTCTTTAAACAATCAATATGATATCTGGCTCCAATTTTTTTTTGATCCAAAACCAGTAATACAAAGAAAAATACCCAAAAACGTAAAATAGAACAAATAAAAATAAAAATATAACTAAACTAAGAAACTTAAAAAAAAACTAAAAACAAATCTAAAAAGAAGTCCGCGTCGGCGGCGCCAAAAAATGATGTGGTTTGTAGTTGTGGTAAATAAAGTATCGTTTGCTCGGACTTGTGAAGACTGATTTTAGATTTAATAAAAAAATTTAAAGTATAAAATATACACAAAAGATGAAAATAATATTCACAAATACTGAGGTTATGAATTTCACCATTAACCAGTTAAAGTGATTCAATCTAATCAATATTCATGCAATTCTTTACGTTTAAAGTGATTCTAATATGTTGCAAAAGTAGATTTTTAAAGTAACAATTGCAAATCGAAAGTATAGAACATCAAAAACCCTAGGCTAAGCATGCTCTATCAAAAGAAATCACAATTGTTTAATAAAAATCCTTAAATCAATTTTTAATGAAAGCAAATAATCATAAAAGAAATTGCAAAAATTAATTAAAATAAAAATATACCACTTTTCTTGGAAAAGTGGCTTCCTCCGTCGCCTCAGAAAAGGGGTTTAACTCCTCATATTAATCACTTGCTCAAAATATTGGTTCATGGCTCAAAGTGTTTACAAACGATGAAAAATAATGAAAACAACGAGTTTGCAACGTTCATAAGTGTTACAGACTCACTGTTACAGAGGGAAAAGTGTTTCATTGAAGATAAACGTTGCAAAGTGAAGGTAAATGTTGCAAAGTTAAAAGCTTTAGAAACAAAATCTTCAACTTGTTGGCCACGGAAACTTCAACCTTTTAGCAACGATTTCTTCATCACGATCATGAACAGATTTTATGAATTTTTTTTTCTGGACAGAGCCAGCCCCCCTCTTTATCCTTTGTTCGATCTCCTATTTATAACCAAACACATCAAATCTTCCACATATCTTTTTAATGAATGAATATTCTCGTCTATTTATTCTTTTATACTCTTGGTGATTTTCTCGAACTGATTTAATCAAATCTCCTTGATACTTTTTCCATTTTTCTATCTTGATAATCTCTCGAAATGGTAAGGAAATTGATTTTATTACAAAGAATCGAATCAGATCAACCCGAGAATAACTGATTTTTTTTAATTTTATTTTCACGTAAACTTAACTGATTATCACCGAGATTCTCTAGTGTTTTCAAATCGTGTAAACTCTTATTAGCATATCTTTGTCTTATCTTCTCAAAATACTCTTAACAATCCGCAAAATATTCGCTTGAAAACTTCGCAAATTTGAGAAGATTAAATTCCCGCCAGTTTTTGATTTTTGAAATAAAGAAGAGGGTTCCCCAATCTAAGAGTTGGGTGCCTTTAACAACTGAGATGGGTGCCTTTATCAATTCTAAGGGTGCCTTTATCACTTTTCTAGCTCAATTTTCCATAATTTTTTATTCTTCAAAAATACCTACAAACACAATAAAAATAATAATATTAGTACAAAAATTGAGAAAAAGTAATATAAATATGAGATTAATCAAGACACAAAAACGTGTCTATCAAGTCTCGTTCGACTTAATATTATTAGTAGTACTTAATACTACAAAAATTACATGAGACATCAAAGATGTCACAAATGAGGGGATATTCACTAGGGTATTGGCTTGCCTGTCTACGACACGCGGTGCAGCAATGCATCCATTTAAACGAGAATCTGAAAAGATCGATTAGCAGTTGGGTAAGGGAGTGGTAGGTTAAGCAGCCGTCCAATCAATCTCAAACAGAGTGTGGAGCGGTTGTCAACACTTTTCCACCTTCTCCACTTCACCATTACTCAACCATCGACACTTCCTACATGATGAGGTCAGGTGAACGGTTACAATAGCTATGATTAATAGATTCCTCAATCTATTGAACACAAGGACAGAACACGACAAGTAGAAAAGTCTAAGTCTGAGACAAGTCTAACACAAAAAACATTGAAAAATTCGATCATTCAATCTTCTCACACACAAAGAATTTTGCATAGATATTCACACCTATTACGTCCGTAGAGTCTGTTACTCTGACCTCAATCTTTCTCTCGCTTCCCTCCCTAAGAGCAACCCTTCTCATTTTCCTTTGTGACTGAAGCAAGAATGGAACAACCATTGCTTGGTTTATGCCAGGATTATACAAATTGATCTCTCGAATCTAAACAAAGTACTTAAACAGTACAACGTTTAAGGATTGGACGAACTATCACATGTTCATCCCACTTTTCTAAATTTACCCTCTTAATTCATTTTCCCCACAAATATTTTGGCAACCACAGTGGGAGATCAATCTCTCAGTTGCAATTTCTAAATTTCTTGAATTTTCCCCAGTTTCAGAAGCGGTTGATCTTAAGTCAGGTTCAATAACTAACCCTCAACAACAATTTTGCTACTACCAACGTTGGTGCTCCTGGTAATACTCCTCTAGTCATCAACCCTGTCCCTACCATCCCTCATCTATCTGGTCATCATATTGAAGAAATAAGGGATACAAAGACTCCACTTACCAAAACCGATGTGATACAGATACAAGAGACTCTTTCCTAGACTTATGTAATCGACTACAAATACACCTAATTTGATATAGAGAGTCAGACCTGCTAGGAATGAAAAATCCTGTGAGACTTGTGTTAACAGATTGACTCACAAGTAAGCGATATAACATTCAACCATCTGTGGGTGTTGTGACTGAAGGAGGCAAAAGAAAATATGCAACACCAGAGGAGCAACCCAAGCATGCATCACCAACATCACTCAACATCAACAACAACAAGGGAAGATCCGGTCTCTCCTTACTTCCTCAACATAACATAAATAACAAATCTTAGGAGAATTGCACTTGGGAATTGAAAGAGTACATAAAAAGCCTCTCCTGTCAAGAGTTCCACCATGTCTAGAAAACCAATTAATTAGGAAGTTCAATCCGTGATGGAACACATGTGTAGGCTTTTCTACTGCTCGAAGACGCATCACAAAGACATTTTTACTGCTCTCAACCATGATGTGACTGGAAGAAGACTATCTTTTCTGAAAATGAAATATGTCCTGAACCTGCTCAGACATATGAGGGGAAAGAAAAGATTAATTTGGGACTACTTACCACTACTTGTCTTAAGGATACAAAACTTGGTGAGAAACTAATTGATGCAGGATGCCGTCAACATCATCCCTGTCAATTAAAATTAAGATTCGTTCTAGACTTGTGAAAATTTGATTTTAAATTAAAATTCTAACACTAAAATAACAAAAACTCAAACAAGTTGATATCAAGATTAAGAGAATATTGAGACTAAGATTCCACTATTTTCCAATTTCCAAAGTGATTTAATTCAATAATTATAACTATGCAATTCATACATTCAATTTTATTATAAAATATTGCAACAAGTAGATTTTCAGAACAACAATTGTAAATTGAAAGCATGGAACATATAACCCGAGGATAAGCATGTACCATCAAGAGAATTAAGATGTTTATAAACGTTACAGATGGTGCTTTCTCTATCGCTGAATGGAACAGAAAAGGTCACGGTTTCTTTTACAACGTTGTGCTTAGTTTTACGACGAAGTTCTTCTTCTTCTTCACCAGCAGCAAAAACTTGTCTGCAACTTTGATTTTCTTCCTCTCCCTAACTCTCGATAACCCGCACTGTGTCTTCAACCTCACTATATATACCACATCAACTCAAATCTCGCCGTAATAATCAAAAATATTCTTATTAACTCGAGAATAATCTTCTTCCAAAACACGGGAATTATTTCCTATTTCATCTTCTTTACACGTTCTGCCAGCAGCTGCCACACTCCAACACGTTCGAAACATGTTTCAGAAAGAGTGAAACTCTTTGTTAGCACATGCTATTTCCAAAAATATCTCAAGAATATATCCCGTGTCCTGTTTTCTCCTAATCCGATTAATACTTTTTTTTTCTCAAAGCCAAAGGAATTACCATCCCTGTCTTGTCTTAATAGGATAGTACATGTCCAAATACGACCAACAATCCAAGAAAACATCTTTCAAATCAAATCCAGGAACTTGACTTTTCAAAAACAATTTTCCTGCCAAACAAATTCTTTCAAATGGAAGAAAAAGGTGTGCCCTTATCCATATGCGAGGGTACCATTAGATACCGGGGTGCCCTTATCCATATGCGGGGTTTCCTTTAGCCACTAGGGGTGCCTTTATCCATCTGGGAATGCTTTTAGCAATTTCTCCGGGTGCCTTTAGTAATTTTTCGAGCCCATTTTTCCAAAAAAAAATTATATCCCAAAAAACGCCTACACATACATAAAAACACAATATTAGTACAAAATTGAGTTCCATTACTATGAAAATTGGGGGGAAATTTGACACATAAATGTGTCTATCAAATACCCCCAAACTTATTATTTGCTAGTCCTCGAGCAAATCTAATCTAGAAAATAAAAATCCTAACTCACTATCGCAGGCATCGCGATTGCACTTACCGTGTGCAACAAGCCTTTGAACCCCTAGGTGGCCCTAGTGGACGAGTTTTGTCTCGTGAGGGTTTACAAGAGATATACCCACAAAACCTTTACTCCAAACTCTACCTACTTGTGAACTATTGGGGGTAGACACTAAACATGCTCTTTAGTTGGCTACAAAATTCTTTGGCTATGGAAGGAATTACCCTGTTTTGAATCCAATTGTTGAGCACAATTTACACTCAAGCGTACTAAACTTCATATATAAGAAAACAAAGAACTACTCAGAAAGTCATAGAATGGACCACGATACTCGGAATTTAACAAACCATAATCACATGAATAGGTTAAGAAGATGGATATGGAGATAGAAGTGTGTGCATGCTGACTAAGGTGAACGGTGTTTCCCAGAATATTTGTATGAACATCATGTGAACATGAACCCTAATGAATTGAGATACTCATCCACTAGTCTGAATCCTAATTCTATTATCAACTCAGCTGGTATATACAAGGGCCCTATAGTCGATTTATTGAATATATACAATTATTATTATTATTTTATTATTATTATTTTTGTCGACAACATGATTAGATCCTTTGAATCTAAGTACATGCTCCTTTTCAGCAGATTACATGATATTTTCAATGGATCCTGCGTTCCACGCTTTCCTAGGCGACGGAGACATGGAGAACACACACATATTGTTATCCAATTGTATCTTTTTTTATTATTTATTAATTATTGGTCAAGTTCAATAAAAATTATGGGGCTTGATCTCAATTATTCTACTTCATCCTGGTGACAACAAGGCGATACTAGTGTCCCACCAAATCACTTAGAGAAATACAAAAGGTTGCAAAAATAAAAAACAGAACGTGATATGGTGACGACTCCGAGATATGGTGACGACTATCATGTTAATTCTAACACCTGAGCTTTGTCCTTTAATAAATAGACCATTTAGCTGGGTCCCTCAACTCCTACAGCCAAGAATTTTGTTTCCATCTACCTAGAATGGTTAGTGTCATCCTGAATTGTTCTAATGTTTCAAATTAAAGTTTCTCCCTTACCCCAAACTTAAATCTAACATTGTCCTAATGTTTCAAATTAAAGATTAGTAACAAAAGTATAGGTAACAAGAGGAAGTCAGAAAGATAGTACCTGAGTGAAGCGTAACAATCCTTCTCTAGAGAATAAGATAGAAAATAAAAACAAGAAAATAAAAACAAAAATCTACAAAACTTACTAATTTACAACAACAGCCTTGATGGTCAATCAAGGTAAGCATGGTCCTCCATAGGGAGCTCATCAACATCACCTGTAGGAAAAGGCTCTAAAAATTGTTTCAATCTCTGACCATTAACCTTGAAAGTACTTCTACCATCTTGAGTCCCAATTTCAATAGCACCATGAGGAAAAATAGTGCGAACAAAAAAATGACCGGTCCACCGAGAGCGTAACTTCCCGGGGAAAAGATGCAAACGAGTATCATAGAGAAGAACTTTTTGACCTGAAGAAAATGACTTTCTTAAAATATTTTTATCATGCACAAGTTTTATTTTGTTCTTATACTCCTTAGCACTATCGTATGCATCTCTACGAATCTCTTCCAACTCATTGAGATGGAGTTTCCTATGAGCTCCTGCCTTGTCAAGCGAAAAATTAAACTACTTTACAACCCAATATGCTCTATGTTCTAACTCGACGGGCAGGTGACATGCCTTTCCAAAAACTAGACGATAAGGTGACATTCCAATGGGGGTCTTAAACGCAGTACGGTAAGCCCATATGGTATCATTAAGCCTCAAAGACCAGTATTTCCTATTAGGATTAACTGTTTTCTCTAAAATACGTTTAATCTCCCTGTTTGAAACCTCTACTTGACCACTAGTCTGCGGGTGATATAGAGTAGCTACTTTGTGGTAATACCATATTTCTTCATCAAAAGCTTAAACGATCGATTACAAAAGTGTGACCCTCCATCACTAATTATACCTCGTGGTGTACCAAAACGTGAAAATATGTTATCATTCAAAAACTGGACCACAACCTTGTGGTCATTTGTTTTACACGAAACCGCCTCAACCCATTTAGACATGTATTCTACAACGACAAGGATGTAAAAATAACCAAAAGAATTAGGAAAAAGACCCATAATATCAATGCCCCATACATCAAAGACCTCAATAACTAAATAAGGTTCAACAACATCATATTTATATGGGAAATGGTTCCTAACTTCTGAAAACGCTCACAAGCAACACAATAATTGTGGTTGTTTTTAAACAATGAAGGCCAGTAGAATCTACACTGCAATATCTTAGCCGCAGTCTTCTTAGCACTAAAGTGACCTCCACAAGCGTGATCATGACAAAAGGAAATAATATTGTACTGGTCACTCTCAAGTATACATCTCTTAATAATCTGGTCTGGACAATACTTAAACAAATAAAGATCGTCCAAAAATAAATGCTTTACCTCAGCTAAAAACTTAGAACGATCTTGTTCACCCCAATATTGAGGCATTGGACCAGTAACAAGATAATTCACTATATCCGTAAACCAAGGTAATTGGGAAACAAAGAAAGTTTTTCATCAGGAAAACTATCTCTTACATGAGGAGAATCATCTGGGAAATCAACAACAAGCCTAGTCAAGTGGTGTGCTACTACATTTTCTGCACCCTTTTTGTCTCTAATTTCTAGAGAAAATTCTTGTAACAAAAGGATCCATCTAACCAATCTAGGTTTAGTATCCTTCTTAGACAGAAGGTACTTCAAAGAAACATGATCAGTAAAGACTATGACCTTAGAATCTAAGAGATAGGATCTAAACTTTTCTAAGGAAAAAACAATAGCTAACAGTTCATTCTCTATGGTGGTACAATTCAGTTGGGCATCATTCAGGGTTTTGCCTGCATAGTAAATCACATGAAGTAATTTATTTTCTCGCTGACCTAAAACAACACCAATAGCACAATCTGAAGCATCACACATGATCTCAAAGAGTAGGTTCCAGTTAGGTGCATGTACTATGAGGGAGGTAGTGAGTGAAGTCTTCAGCTTCTCAAAAGGCTCTAAAAAAGCATCATCAAAGACAAACTTAACATCTTTTGCAAGCAAATTGCAAAGAGGTCTAAAAATCAAGCTAAAATCCTTAATGAATCGACGATAAAAACTTGCATGCCCTAAGAATGACCTAATATCTCTTATGGTTTTGGGAACCTGTAAATTCTTAATAAGGTCAATGTTGGTTTTGTCTACCTCTATGCCCTTAGAAGATACAATATGCCCTAAAACAATTCCTGATCAAACCATGAAATGACATTTCTCCCAATTAAGCAATAAATTATTTTCCTTCCACTTGTTCAACACTAATGTCAATGATGCAAGCATTCATCAAAAGATGAACCAAATACTGAAAAACCATCCATAAAGACCTTTAAAAGCCGTTCTACCATGTTAGAAAACATACAACGTTGAAAAGTCGCAGGGGCATTACACAACCCGAAACGCATGCGTCTATATGCAAAGGTATCAAAGTGACATATAAAAGTGGTTTTCTCTTGGTCTTCGAGGAAATAACAATCTGATTATAACCATATTAGGCATCTAGCAAGCAATAATGACTATGTCCAGATAATCGCTCTAGCATTTGATCGATGAGAGGAAGGGGAAAGTGGTCCTTCCTTGTGACCTTGTTCAATTTTCTATAGTCAATACAAACACGCCAATCCGTGGTCACCCGGGTTGGGATTAACTCACTGTTATCATTCTAGAATACAATGATACCTGATTTCTTGGAAACAATCTGATAAGGGCTGACCCACTTACTGTCTGAAATAGGGTAGATAATACCCGCATCTAACAACTTAAGCACCTCAGTTGAAACTACTTCTTTCATGTGAGGGTTCAGTCGACGCTGCATCTCTCTAGAAGGTTTGATGTCATCCTCTAAATGGATCTGATGCATACAAACAGTAGGACTTATACCTTTAATGTATGCTAGGGTCCACCCTAAAGTTTTCTTATTATCTTGAAGTACGGTTACTAGCCTACTTTCCTGATCATTATCCAAGTCGGATGCTATAGTTACAGGCAAAGTCTCAGATGGGCCTAAAAACACATACTTCAGAGTATCTGGTAATTGTTTGAGGTCCAACTTAGGAGGCTCTTATAAAGAAGGAATTAAGGTAGAGTTAGAAACTGATAGTGGTTCGAACTTAGCTTTTCGTTAGTATCCAACACAGGGTAGAATCTAACAGAGTATTCACTTGATCAATGATGTTATCATCTTCAAAATCTAATCCAAATGGGATAGACAAGTCTCTAGTGGATCTTTGGATAAGATGTTTGGTAATGATCCTGAACTAATGTACCAATCATGTTCACTTCTTCTATCCATGTATCATCTAGATTAGGGGGTTGCTTACTAATATTGAAAATATTCAGTTCAATAGTCATATTACCAAAAGATAAATGCATAATACTATTTTGACAGTTAGTGATAGCATTAGATGTAGCTAAAAACGGGCGACCTAATATCACAAGTATCTGGTTTTCTGGGTCATGGACAGGTTGGGTATCTAGGATAACAAAATCCACATGACAAATAAACCTATCGTCCTCAATAAGAACATCCTCGAAAATACCACGAGGAATTTTCACAGACCTATCAGCTAACTAAAATGTTATTTGGGTAGGTTTTAAGTCACCAAGTCCTAGATGGATGTACACATGGTACGAAAGTAAGTTCACACTGGCATTTAAGTCAAGTAACGCTTTCTCAACCCGGTAGTTACCTATTGTGCAAGAATTGGTAGGGGAACCTGGGTCTTTGTACTTAGGAGTTGTGTTGTTCTTGAGAATCAAACTTACGTGACTATCTAAAAAGGCTTTCTTCTGAACACTAAGCTTTCTCTTTCGCCTACAAAGATCCTTTAGGAACTTGGCATAAGTAGGAATCTGCCTAATTGCATTTAATAAAGGAAGATTGATATTAGCTTGCTGAAAAATATCCAATATATCATTAATGTTGGATTCCTTCTTAGTTGGTACAAGAAGTTGTGGCAATGGGGCTCTGGGTACAAAATCGGTCTTAGTGGGAACCGTATTGGACTTTTTAGGTACTTTATCAGTCTCTTCAGTTACTGACTCAGAAGGGTGAACTACAACATGTTCACTATCGAGCATGGTTACCTTATTGTCTACCACTCGGCCACTCCTGAGGGTTGTAGCAGAATTCACATGATTGAACAAATTCTCTCCAGAAGATACTTTATGAACTCCTCTAGGATTGGGTTGTGTCTGACTAGGAAACTTACATTTTTCTCTCAAAGATTCAGCTGACTAAACTGGTTTCGTAAATCGGAAATAGCCTCAGAGTTAGACTGAACCATCCCCTCAATAGTTTGATGAATCTTTATACTGCTCAGGGATAATATGGAAAGGGATTCTTCTAAGCTCATGATTTTTTTATCCTACGGGTTCTGAAACTGGGCTGGTCCTTAATGATTCTTAGTATATCCAAAACCTGGGGGAGCCTAAGAATTACTATAGTGGCCTTGATTCTGGTTCTTAGACTAGGAAAATTATGATGGTTTCTCCAACCAGGGTTATAGGTTTTAGTATATCGGTCATATTTCTGACGGTTTTCAAACCTAGAGTTGTTGTAAAGATCATGGGCTTACTCTTCATACTTATCATGGTTTGACCCTTGATTCATCTATAAGGCCTCTAAGCTCCTAAGGATATCTGACCCATTATCAACTCTTTCGACCATATGGATAGGATTCCTAGATATTTCAGGTTCTCTCATAGAATCACATTGCCTAGTTTTCTCAGCTAACCCTATGAACGAGTAAAAAAATTTATCCGGGTCCGGATTGGTGAATTCTCCACCACCATTATTTCTACATGCATACAGGTTTCACTATCTAAGCCCTCATACAAAATTTGGGCCATGTGGGCTTTCTCAAAATCGTGATGTGGACACTGGTAAAACAATTCATTAAACCTTTCTACATAATTGTGTAGGTTTTTACTTAATATCTGCTTATGGGTTTGAATAGACTGACGAACAGCAACAGCCCTATGGTGTGGGTAGAACTTCTTAACAAAAACCTCTATAAGACCTTCCAAGGTGGTGATTGTTTTAGAGGAAATAAAATGGTACCACTCTTTGGCTTTTTCATCTAGAGAGAAGGGAAACAAATGTAACCTAAGCACATCTTTGGATACATTCGGATAACTCATTATGTCACAAATAATTTCAAATTCTCTTATGTGGGTATACGGGTTCTCATTCTCTAACCCCTAAAGCCAAAGCATGCCAGTTGTCCCAGGTTTAATATCAAATTTGACAGTAGTGGCTGGTAAAACTACTCCTGGGTCACGTACTACTCTAGATGGGTTCATACGATCTCTAAGGGTCTTCTTTACCTGGACTTCATGCTTACCCATTTCGGAAAAAACAGATTTACAACCTAAATCAGTGTAACAGGTTGGACTTAAACAAAAAAGGTCATTTTCTTCAAGTCTATCTCGTACACGAATCCAACAAGGCATACACAAGCAAGAATACAAGTGTTTAACAAGAATATATGCATATGCAAATGCTGGGGTTCACAATTTTAGGTAAGCTTGGTTTACCTTAACAGAATATACCTACATTCAAAGACTGGTCAAAGGTACAAGGTTAATGCTTCTGGACTTTCAGCTGGTAACTCCCGTAAGGCCCAAGACGAAGGTGCAATATGGTGTGTGCACTTGTGTATTTTTTTATAATAAATAAAATACTAAAAGTACAAGCAAGCAAACAAAATTATAAAAGTCCAAAACTGAAAATAAAGAAATGAAAAACTAACAAAAAAAGAAAATCTACAAAAAAATCTTTGTCTTTTCTTATTTCTTTTCCGCTTTATCTTTCGACTTCAAGTTTTTACACCAAAATAATAGCTCAAACTTTCTTTTTGATCCAAAACCTGTAGTGAAAAGACAAACACCAAAAAACGTAAAATAGAACAAATAAAATAAATAAAACTACTAAAAACTAAAACCTAAAACAAATCTCAAAATAAATCCGTGTCGGTGGTGCCAAAAATTGATGAGTTTGTAGAAGTGGTGAATAAAGTTCGTTCAGGACTTGTGAAGATTTGGTTTTAAATTAAAATTCTAACACTAAAATAGCAAAAACTCAAACAAGTTGATATCAAGATTAAGAGAATATTGAGGCTAATATTCCACTATTTTCCAATTTCCAAAGTGATTTAATTCAATAATTATAACTACGCAATTCATACATTCAATTTGATTCTAAAATATTGCAATAGGTAGATTTTCATAATAACAATTGTAAATAAAAAGCATGGAACATCAAACCCTAGGCTAAGCATGTACCATCAAAACAAATCATAATTGCTTAACGAAAATCACTAAATAAATTTTTAACCAAGGCAAATAATCATTAAAGAATTACAAAAATTAAATAAATAAGAATATACCACTTTTTTATTGGAAAAATAGCTTCCTCTATCGCCTTAACAATGGTGTTTAGCATGTTGGAAACACACCCAAAATATGTATTCATGGCTCAAAAAGGTGTTTATAAGAAGAAAAATAATTGACACAGATAATTAAGTCGTTGACCACAATAAATGACTAAATTGTAAATCAGGAAGATTATTTATGTATTTTCCGCATTTTAAATAAATAAAGGACTAAATTTTACCTAGTTGAATGAGTCAGGACTAAACTGTCTATTTCTGCACATATTTGGACTAAACCGTTATTTTTAATATAATATAAGCCATGTAGCTTACATTAGCATGAGGTTTGGAACATTCTGGTAACAACGCTAATTTGACCAGATAAACCAAACAATTGTGCTCTAGGTCCTGGCTAACCTATAGGCTCAATCCCTAAATTTAAACCTAATCACAACTAACTTAAATGTGGGGCCTACATTAACCATAGATTTTATAATCCACAGCCACGACTATAGACCCTGGCTAATTTGACCTGACTAACAAAACATCGGGGTTGTAGATCTCGACTAACCTAAAGGCTCAACTCCCTCGATTTTAACCTAATCACATATAACCTTAATGTAAAGCCTTCGTCTTATTTATATATTCTAATCCACGAACAGGACCATATACCTCGGTTAAATTGATCAGACCAACTAGATATTGGGGCCATAGACCCCGACTAATCAATAAGCTCAATTGCACAATATTGACTCACTAAATACTTATATAACTTTATATAGAAGATTACATACGAATCCACTTGACTAAAGTACCACACATGTGCTTAGATTCCAAGTCAAAATTGTGCCAGGCACAATTTCATAACTTCTACTAGCTAAGCCTAGCCTCAGCCACGTTAATCCTTGCTTAAAGAGACAACTAATGTGAATGGCATGAAAAGAATTCAATTTAGGGTTTTTGGAACGCTTAAAATTAAATTCACAACACTTATAAGCGTCTCAAACGATCAAAGAATGTTTTCTGATCCTAATTGGCAAATGAGACGCTGGATTTGAAGCGTAACAAAGGCTATGGCCACGAATCATGTGCGTCTTAGTCTCAAGAAAAAATCATGTGCGTCATGTGCGTCTTAGTCTAAACAACAAATCTTGTGCGTCTTAGTACTAACCTCGATACTAATCCGTCTTAGTCTAAACCACAAATCATGTGCGTCGTAGTACAACTTCAAATCTTGTCCGTCTTACTCCAAGCACAATACTTGTGCGTCTTAGCATTAGTACTAAACCTAATGCGTCTTAGCATTAGATCCTAAGATAATGCGCCTTACGCATTAACTCCTAATGCTTGTATAGATTTATTTCACGTAATTAAAACCCTAACTTGCCTACCAAAGGCGATACTAAGTCTCACTAATATATTTTTATATATGGTCTCTCACACATATATTTTCATGTGTGGCTTCACATACATAATCTTATGATCAGCATGCTACATATATGCGCTTATGCTCATCATGTTACACTTATTTCTACAAAACAAGAATGACAATGCAAATTGACCTAGTTGAACACACTGTTCCTCATAAATAAAATAAATACATATTTTAAGTTTAGTTTGCTAGACTCATCAGGCTAGTCAAGCAATACAGATCCTAAGCAAGTCTTGATGTAGTTTGTAGTTGTGGTAAATAAAGTAT
>JAJJMC010012064.1:366170-415755 GCA_023531435.1 Papaver californicum
AAATTAATTAAAATAGAAATATCCACTTTTCTTGGAACAATGGCTTCTTTCGTCGCCTCAGCAAAGGGATTTAGCTCCTCATATTAATCACTTGCTCAAAATAATGGTTCATGTCTCAAAGTGTTTACAAACGATGAAAAAGGGTGAAAATAATGAAAACAACGAGTTTGCAACGTTTATAAACGTTACAAACTTACTGTTGCAGAGGGAAAAAGCGTTTCACTGAAGATAAACGTTGCAAAGTGAAGATAAATGTTGCAAAGTTAAAAGCTTTAGCAACAAAATCTTCAACTTTTTCGCCACGAAAACTTTAACCTTTTAGCAACGATTTCTTCATCTTCTTCATCACGATCATGACCAGATTTTATGATTATTTTGATTATTTTCTTTCTGGACAGTGCCAGCCCCCCCCCTCTTTATCCTTTGTTCGATCTCTTATCTATAACCAAACACCTCAAATCTTCCACAAATCCTTTTAATGAATGAATATTCTCGGCTATTTATTCTTTTATACTCTCGGTAATTTTCTTAAACTGATTTAATCAAATCTCCTTGATTCTGTTTCCATTTTCTATCTTCATAATCTCTCGAAATGGTAAGGAGATTTATTTTATTACAAAAAATCGAATCAGGTCAAGCCGAGAATAACTAAATTTTTTTTAATTTTTATTTTCACGTAAACTTAACCGATTTTCACCGAGATTCTCTAGTGTTTTCAAATTGTGTAAACTCTTATTAGCATATCTTGTCTTATCTCCTCAAAATACTCTTAACAATCCGCAAAATATTCGCTTGAAAACTTTGTAGATTTGAGAAGATTAAATTCCCGCTAGTTTTTGATTTTTGAAATAAAGAAGAGGGTTCCCCAATCCAAAAATTGGGTGCCTTTATCACTTTTCTAACACCTTATCTAGGCATCCTTTAATGAATAGACCATTTATCTGGGCACACCAATTCCTATAGAAAAATAGCTAAGTTTCCATCTACCTAGAATGGTTAGTGTCATCCTGAATTGTTCACAAGTTTCTAGACTTTGGAGTTTCATATTTCACTAAAAAAGTTTCTCCCTAACCCCCAAAATTAAATCTAACATTGTCCTCAATGTTCGAAAGATGAATTATTAAAAGCATGAACAAGGAGAAACTGTTACCAATCTGTCTCGCATGAGCATGGGTTACCTCCCAAGAAGTGCTAAGTTTAAAGTCTTCAGCCAGACTAAGAAAGAATTAGTCACCTCATAAAATCATATATCAATAGTCGGAATAACTAGGGTCATCTGAATAAAATAATAGTATCCAAAATAGAAGAAAACTGCAGAAGACCCAGAAAATGAACAAACATAGCACACCCTTATCTAGTTTTCTGTTTAAGACAACTATATCTAGCTGTGGTTCAGGTTCAGGCTCTATAAAAGGGTATAGATAAAATATTTTCATAGGCTGGATTTTCTCATTGGCAGGATCAAGAGGTTGTAGATTCTGGAAGAACTCAACTAAAAACTTAGAAGCACATAATTATAACCTAAATAATTGTGGATCCTCAAAGTCAATCAGATTTGACCCACACAGTTGACTACTCTGAAAATGGTCGTCATTCTTAAGCAAATGTGTCGATTCTAATCTCCTAAAGTAATTAGGCTTAGTCTCAAAACTTAATAACTGACACATTTGAAATTCAAACGTTCCCACATATGGAAGAAAATGTTTTGGTGGGAAAACAAAGTTAATCTTTGTATTATTTTCTAGGTAAACCACATCAACCATATGATGGGTTTCTAACAACTGAACTTCTTTTTGGACATGATTACGTTCGGGAAACAGTTATTTAAGATAGTCTCTTAATATGGTAGAGGCACAAACATCAAGTCCCAAGTGAGGGACTTTTAAAAGAGTTAAAGATAAAGCATAAGGAGAATGATAATCACCCCCAAACTAAGAATTTTGGGTGTTTCTAGATAGACTAGTCAAAATTTCCCTAATTTTTAGATCATCAGATTCCTGAAAATGGTCAATTGCTTTTTCTAAGTTATAATCAGGTGGTGCAGTCTCACTCACATTTAAGATTTTTACGAGTTTATCTTCTTCGTTTGAGACTATTGTTCCTGAATCGTTGGACTCTAAAATACTAGTCTCAGAATAGACTCGTTCCTCTAAACCATCATCGTCTTCATAATAATGAGGAAATATTTCACCGTCTATAACAATGGTATCTCTAGTTAAATCTCTTTCCTCTTGAATAGGTGAATAACCATTAATATTATTAGGATCGGAACTAGAGACATCATTATTATCGTGGAACTCAATTGTTGTGAAAATTTCCTCATCATTATGACTATGGATTTTAATTTCCTCATTAAAAGTATCCTCATCATCATAATAATATGAAGATGACTGAACCTTTTCTAAATATATAGTGTCTTCTATTCTAACCTCGTCCTCTAAATTAGGTAAATATTCATCATTATTATCAAGGGTAAAAGTGGAAATACTGTACTAGCAATTAAGATTATTTTGAGCAATTGTTTCTTTCGTCTTTAACACAAACCTATCTGTATTCTCAGCTAACTTCTTGAGTGTTTCTTCTAGAGGCATAATATGTTCATAAGGAGTACTAGGTCGCAACAACTTGAGTGGTTCTTCTAGAGAGGTATTTGGATCACTATAAGGAATAGTACTTGCTTACAACTTCTCGAGGGCATCCTTACAAGACAAATAACTCGAATTTTGCTTGTTTTCCCGTTCATATGACTGGTGCACGTACGAACAATAATTGGGGTTTCCATGGTATGAACCATAACCTTCAGAAGGTTGGTAGTTGTCCCAAGTACTATCCACACTACGGGTAATGTCTATTTTGAAATTCAGTCGGATATTCATTGTATTGGTCCTCATAATACTAGTTCGACATTTTCTGACAAAAACTTCCTAATATATTTACAAAAAATCTAAGAAAATAAATCCTAACAGGAAGAGGGTTCTAAACATACACAAACAAGGCCGACTCAACCAAATCAAACCTACTGAATCTAGCAAACAAAAAGCATGATGGCTCCACTTAGATTGTTTCTAGACCATCTTATATTCTTCCAAAAGGCAACTAGTTATAGTTTTAGCAAATCTATTAGAACGATCCGGATTAGATTAAGTCGAATAGAAATAGGATAAGCTCTAAGGAGCTTTGAAACCCCTGCCTCTTTGGAAACGTTTCCTTGGGTTACAAGGCGGCTCGAATCTACTTAAAATAATCTTCATGAACTTTGAGTTAGGCTAACAGAGTAACCAATCAGTCATTTTGAATAACTTTCCAATAAGCTCGTTACCATATAGGTCTCTTTCTAGTCAAATTTTAGGCTTAGGTTCGCGTTTGGTAACGTGTTCCTAAAGCGGGCAAGAAGGAAACGGTGATGACATCCGAGTCCTTTTCTTATATGGAAAGTCCTTTCCCTTTACTAGAAAAGTAAATCCGTATTCAAGTCCTCAACATATATGCATTATGAAGGAATACAAAAAACCCACTACAGGGGATTCATGGGTGGTTAGAGTCTTACCTTCTGTTCCAGACGGGCGATGAACCGTTGGAGTCGACTCAGGCCACCGACTCCTATGTCACTGTACGAACCTGAGGGGCAGAGACAATATCGTAATTGTCGTCCTTCCCTATGCAGTTTATATTTAAATTACTCTTCCGTAGGGTTTAAAAATAATAATAAAGTCCAAAAGTCCAAAAGTCCAAAGTCCAAAAATAAGAAAAAACAGAAGAAGAAAAAAAACCTAAAATAATTACAAAAATAATAAGAATTTCCTAATACAATTTTCTAAAAAGAAAAATAAAAAACCTAAAAAGAAATTAAAAAAAAAAATTGTCTTCTTTTTCCGTTCTTTTCGATTTATCTTTGACTCCAAGTCTTTAATCAATCAATATGATATCTGGCTCCAATTTTTTTTTGATCCAAAACCAGTAATACAAAGAAAAATACCCAAAAACGTAAAATAGAACAAATAATAAAATATAACTAAACTAACAAACTTAAAAAAAAACTAAAAACAAATCTAAAAAGAAGTCCGCGTCGGCGGCGCCATAAAATGATGTGGTTTGTAGTTGTGGTAAATAAAGTATCGTTTGCTCGGACTTGTTAAGACTGATTTTAGATTTAATAAAAAAAAATTAAAGTATAAAATATACACAAAAGATGAAAATAATATCACAAATTCTGAGGTTATGAATTTCAACATTAACCAGTTAAAGTGATTCAATCTAATCAATATTCATGCAATTCTTTACGTTTAAAGTGATTCTAATATGTTGCAAAAGTAGATTTAATCAAATCTCCTTGATTCTGTTCCAATTTTTCTATCTTGATAATCTCTCGAAATGGTAAGGAAATTGATTTTATTACAAAGAATCGAATCAGATCAACCCGAGAATAACTGATTTTTTTAAAATTTTATTTTCACGTAAACTTAACTAATTTTCACCGAGATTCTCTAGTGTTTTCAAATCGTGTAAACTCTTATTAGCATATCTTTGTCTTATCTTCTCAAAATACTCTTAACAATCCGCAAAATATTCGCTTTAAAACTTCGCAGATTTGAGAAGATTAAATTCCCGCCAGTTTTTGATTTTTGAAATAAAGAAGAGGGTTCCCCAATCTAAGAGTTGGGTGCCTTTAAAAATTGAGATGGGTGCCTTTATCAATTCCAAGGGTGCCTTTATCACTTTTCTAGCTCAATTTTCCACAATTTTTTATTCTTCAAAAATACCTACAAACACAATAAAAATAATAATATTAATACAAAATTGAGAAAAAGTAATATAAATATGAGATTAATTAAGACATAAAAACGTGTCCATCATGTCTCGTTCGACTTAATATTATTAGTAGTACTTAATACTACAAAAATTACATGAGACATCAAAGATGTCACAAATGAGGGGATATTCACTAGAGTATTGGCTTGGCTGTCTACGACACGCGGTGCAGCAATGCATCCATTTCAACGAGAATCTGAAAAGATCGATTAGCAGTTGGGTAAGGGAGTGGTAGGTTAAGCAGCCGTCCAATCAATCTCAAACAGAGTGTGGAGCGGTTTTCAACACTTTCTCCACCTTCTCCACTTCATCATTACTCAACCATCGACACTTCCTACATGATGAGGTCAGGTGAACGGTTACAATAGCTATGATATTAATAGATTCCTCAATCTATTGAACACAAGGACAGAACACGACAAGTAGAAAAGTCTAAGTCTGAGACAAGTCTAACACAAAAAACATTAAACAACTCGATCATTCAACCATGAAATGACATTTCTCCCAATTAAGCAATAAATTATTTTCCTTCCACTTGTTCAACACTAATGTCAAATGATACAAGCATTCATCAAAAGATGAACCAAATACTGAAAAACCATCCATAAAGACCTTTAAAAACCTTTCTACCATGTTAGAAAATATGTTCATCATACAACGTTGAAAAGTCGCAGGGGCATTACACAACCCGAAACGCATGCGTCTATATGCAAAGGTATCAAAGGGACGTATAAAAGTGGTTTTTTCTTGGTCTTCGGGGAAATAACAATCTGATTATAACCATATTAGGCATCTAACAAGCAATAATGACTATGTCCAGATAATCGCTCTAGCATTTGATCGATGAGAGGAAGGAGAAAGTGGTCCTTCCTTGTGACCTTGTTCAATTTTCTATAGTCAATACAAACACGCCAATCCGTGGTCACCCGGGTTGGGATTAACTCACTGTTATCATTTTGGAATACAATTATACCTGATTTCTTGGGAACAATCTGATAAGGGATGACCCACTTACTGTCTGAAATAGGGTAGATAATACCCGCATCTAACAACTTAAGCACCTCAGTTGAAACTACTTCTTTCATGCGAGGGTTCAATCGACGCTGCATCTCTCTAGAAGGTTTGATGTCATCCTCTAAATAGATTTGATGCATACAAACAGTAGGACTTATACCTTTAATGTCTGCTAGGGTCCACCCTAAAGTTTTCTTATTATCTTGAAGTACGGTTACTAGCCTACTTTCCTGATCACTATCCAAGTCGGATGCTACAGTTACAGGCAAAGTCTCAGATGGGCCTAAAAACATATACTTCAGAGTATCTGGTAATTGTTTGAGGTCCAACTTAGGAGGCTCTTCTAAAGAATGAATTAAGGTAGAGTTAGAAACTGATAGTGGTTCGAACTTAGCTTTCCGTCTTTTAGTATCCAACACAGGGTAGAATCTAACAGAGTATTCACTTGATCAATGATGTTATCATCTTCAAAATCTAATCCAAAATGGGATAGATAACTCTCTAGTGGATCCTCAGATAAGATGTTTGGTAATGACTCCTAAACTACTGTATCAATCATGTTCACTTCTTCTATCCATGTGTCATCTAGCTTAGGGGGTTGCTTACTAATATTGAAAATATTCAGTTCAATAGTCATATTACCAAAAGATAAATGCATAATACTATTTTGACAATTAGTGATAGCATTAGATGTAGCTAAAAACGGGCGACCTAATATCACAAGTATCTGGTTTTCTGGGTCAGGGACAGGTTGGGTATCTGGGATAACAAAATCCACATGACAAATAAACCTATCGTCCTCAATAAGAACATCCTCGAAAATACCACAGGAATTTTCACAGACCTATCAGCTAACTAAAGTGTTATTTGGGTAGGTTTTAAGTCATCAAGTCCTAGATGGAGGTACACATGGTACGGAAGTAAGTTCACATTGTCTTCAAAGTCAAGTAACGCTTGCTCAACACGGTAGTTACCTATTGTGTAAGATTTGGTAGGGGAACCTGGGTCTTTGTACTTGGGAGTTGTGTTGTTCTTGAGAATCAAACTTACGTGACTATCTAAAAAGGCTTTCTTCTGAACACTAAGCTTTCTCTTTCGCGTACAATGATCCTTTAGGAACTTGGCATAAGTAGGAATCTGCCTAATTGCATCTAATAAAGGAAGATTGATATTGGCTTGCTTAAAAATATCCAATATATCATTAATGTTGGATTCCTTCTTAGTTGGTACAAGAAGTTATGGGAATGGTGCTCTGGGTACAAAATCGTTCTTAGTGGGAACCGTATTGGACTTTTTAGGTACTTTATTAGTCTCTTCAATTACTGACTCAGAAGGGTGAACTACAACATGTTTACTATCGGGCATGGTTACCTTATTTTCTACCACTCGGCCACTCCTGAGGGTTATAACAGAATTCACATGATTGAAAAAATTCTCGCCAAAAGATACTTCATGAACTCCTCTAGGATTGGGTTGTGTCTGACTAGGAAACTTAAATTTTTCTCTCAAAGACTTATTCAGCTGACTAAACTGGTTTCGTAAATCGGAAATAGCCTCAGAGTTAGACTGAACCATCCTCTCAATTGTTTGATGAATCTTTATAGTGCTCAGGGATAATATGGAAAGAGATTCTTTTAAGCTAATGATATTTTTATCCGACGGGTTCTGAAAATGGGCTGGTCCTGAATGTTTCTTAGTATATCCAAAACTTGGGGGAGCCTGAGAATTACTAGACTGGCCTTATTCTGGTTCTTAGACTAGGAAAATTATGATGGTTTCTCCAACCAGGGTTATAGGTTTTAGTATATGGGTCATATTTCTGACGGTTTTCAAACCTAGAGTTGTTGTAAAGAGCATGGGCTTACTCTTCATACTTAGCATGGTTTGACCCTTGATTCATCTCTAAGGCCTCTAAGCTCCTAAGGATATCTGACCCATTATCAACTCTATCGACCATATGGATAGGATTCCTAGACATTTCTGGTTCTCTCATAGAATCTCATTGCCTAGTTTTCTCGGCTAACCCGATGAACGAGTCAAAAAATTTATCCGGGTCCGGATTGGTGAATTCTCAACCACTCATTATTTCTACCTGCATACAGGTTTCAGTATCTAGGCCCTCATACAAAATTTGGGCCATGTGGGCTTTCTCAAAATCGTGATGTGGACACTAGTAAAACAATTCATTAAACCTTTCTACATAATTGTGTAGGTTTTTACCTAATATCTGTTTATGGGTTTGAATAGACTGACGAACAGCAACAGCCCTATGGTGTGGGTAAAACTTCTTAACAAAAACCTCTATAAGACCTTCCCAGGTGGTGATTGTTTTAGAGGGAATAAAATGGTACCACTCTTTGGCTTTTTCATCTAGAGAGAAGGGAAACAAACGTAACCTAAGCACATCTTTAGATACATTCGGATGACTCATTATGTCGCAAATAATTTCAAAGTCTCTTATGTGGGTATACGGGTTCTCATTCTCTAACCCCTAAATGCCAAAACATGCCAGTTGTCCCAGGTTTAATATCAAATTTGACAGTAGTGGCTCGTAAAACTACCCCTGGGTCACGTACTACTTTAGTGGGTTCATACGATCTCTAAGGGTCTTGTTTACCTAGACTTCATGCTTACCCATTTCGGAAAAAACAGATGTACAACCTAAATTAGTGTAACGGGTTGGACTACAAAAAAGGTAATTTTCTTCAAGTCTATCTCTTACACGAATCCAATAAGGCATACACAAGCAAGAATACAAGTGTTTAACAAGAATATATGCATATGAAAATGCTGGGGTTCACAATTTTAGGTAAGCTTGGTTTACCTTAACAGAATATACTTACAGTCAAAGACTGGTCAAAGGTACAAGGTTAAGGCTTCTGGACTTTCAGCTGGTAACTCCCATAAGGCCCAAGACGAAGGTGCAATATGGTGTGTGCACTTGTGTATTTTTTTTATAATAAATAAAATACTAAAAGTACAAGCAAACAAACAAAATTATAAAAGTCCAAAAGAGAAAATAAAGAAATGAAAAACTAACAAAAAAAAAAATCTAAAAAAAAAATCTTTGTCTTTTCTTATTTCTTTTCCACTTTATCTTTCGACTTCAAGTTTTTACACCAAAATATTATCTCAAACTTTCTTTTTGATCCAAAACCTGTAGTGAAAAAACAAACACGAAAAAACGTAAAATGGAACAAATAAAATAAATAAATAAATAAAGCTACTAAAAACTAAAACCTCAAACAATTCTCAAAATAAATCCGTGTCGGTGGTGCCAAAAATTGATGAGTTTGTAGAAGTGGTGAATAAAGTTCGTTCAAGACTTGTGAAGATTTGGTTTTAAATTAAAATTCTAACACAAAAATAGCAAAAACTCAAACAAGTTGATATCAAGATTAAGAGAATATTGAGGCTAATATTCCACTATTTTCCAATTTCCAAAGTGATTTAAATCAATAATTATAACTACGCACTTCATACATTCAATTTGATTCTAAAATATTGCAACAGGTAGATTTTCATAATAACAATTGTAAATCAAAAGCATGGAACATCAAACCCTAGGCTATGCATGTACCAACAAATCACAATTGCTTAACGAAAATCACTAAATAAATTTTTAACCAAGACAAATAATCATTAAAGAATTGCAAAAATTAAATAAATAAGAATATACCACTTTTTTATTGGAAAAATAGCTTCCTCTATCGCCTCAACAATGGTGTTTAGCATGTTGGAAACACACCCAAAATATGTATTCATGGCTAAAAAAGGTGTTTATAAGAAGAAAAATAATTGACACAGAGAATCAAGACGTTTATAAACGTTACATATGGTGTTTTCTTTCTCGCTGAATGGAACAGAAAAGGCCACGGTTTTTTTTACAACATTGTGCTTAGTTTTTACCACGAAGTTCTTCTTTTTTTTTTTCACCTGCAGCAGAAACTTGTCTGCATTTGATTTTCTTCCTCTCCCTAACTCTCGATAACCCGCACTGTGTCTTCAACCTTACTATATATACCACATCAACTCAAATCTCGCCGCAATCAATCAAAAATATTCTTATTAACTCGAGAATAATCTTCTTCCAAAACACGGGAATTATTTCCTATTTCAACTCCTTCACGCGTTCTGCCAGCAGTTGCCACACCCCAACACGTTCGAAACATGTTTCAGAAGGAGTAAAACTCTTTGTTAACATATGTTATTTCAAAAAATATCTCAAGAATATTCGAGAATATATCCCGTGTCCTTTTTTCTCCTAATCCAAGTAATACTTTTTTTTTTCTCGAAACCAAAGGAATTATCATCCTTGTCTTGTCTTAATATGACAATACATGTCCAAATCCGACCAACAATCCAAGAAAATATCTTTCAAATCAAATCCAGGAACTTGACTTTTCAAAAATAATTTTCTCGCTAAAGAAATTCTTTAAAAAGGAAGAAGAAGGTGTGCCTATATCCATATGCATGGGTGCCTTTAGCCAATGCGGAGCCTTTAACCATTTGTGGGTGCTTTTAGCAATTTCTTTGGGTGCCTTTAGTAATTTTTCGAGGCGATTTTTTCAAAAATGTTTATTTCCCCAAAACGCCTACACCTACATAAAAACACAGCATTAGTACAAAATTGAGTTCCAACACTATAAAAATTGGGAACAAATTAGACACATAAAATGTGTCCATCAATATTACGAATAGATTGTCTATCTAGCAAAGCAGTAGATAATTAATACAAATATCTCATTAGCAGAACGACCACCTATGAGGTGCATAACCAGCCATGTACACTCCATCTCACACTGTTTAACAGCCTCGACGCCAACACCCCCTTCAACTCCAATTTCCATCCAAGTATTTGCTTCAGCCACAATGCATCAATAACAACCAACAATGCAATGGTGGATTTCAAGTGAAATACACTTGGGGACTAATCCTTGGCACGAGGCTTATTTTTCCCAACACATTAGAGGATCACCATCTCTGAAAGACTAATTATTTGGAGAACTAGATCGTTGATGAAAGTTCGAATAAGTTCATTAACTCTTTGAAGACTTAATGCATTCATCAATTTTAATCAAAATCAATTGGATCATTAGTTTCAACAAAATACAAATTCCCAATTCAATTAAGCTATTGTCGTTGACCACACATGCTTTCTCGTGTCCGACCAACTTGGCTAGTCAGAAGGATTCTAATGTGCCACTGTTATTATCAAAGCCACCGCCTCATCTCTGATCAACCTGCAACACGGTCATATCCACTTCTCCTTTTTCTATCAGCTGTTGTGGTCACTTGATGCTTGCTCTACCTATTTTATACCGAAGACGTCACCTACTTGAGATCTTCGGGCGTTACTTAGATTCTTGTTGTTTATCTCCCCAATCACCCTCCAGCGACAACTGGTGACAACTGCTACCAGTAGGAAAGTAAAATGCAACATCCAAGCTTCATCATTCGTCATACAATGGATCATCAGGAGCAGGATACTCAGATAGATACAGGGTTCAGCTCTCTAAAGTACCTGTAATATGGATGTTCAATTTTTTCTTAGTAATGGAGTTGAAATCTTCATATCAAAAGATGAATACTCATGAGCAGATGACTGTCTGTCTCCTCTGATTATTTCTTTGGAGTTAACATCGACTACTCTATCCATATCAACGTTAGATTCTCTCCTTGGCTCGACGCCTCTTTACATGTGTTTCCACTCTTGGGGGTACAACATATGTATAGTCAAGACACATAAATTCATAAATCAAATTGTTTTGACATTGATGGAATTCAATTACAATTTAGACAAGTTATCTGCACTCTCTAATGAAACACGCTTAAGATGGAATTTTTCTACATCAATGAAACTATCAGGGTTCATCATCATCTTATCCTGACTCCGCCTTCCACCCTACTGCTACCAGCTATAACTCGATTCATCATCTCACACTCACTAGTGTTTTATCTCTTGTCTGCAACTACCGGCTACCGGCTGCAAATCATTACAACATCAACTCCATGACGAAGCCAGTCTACATCGAATTCGAAGTTCTTAGACGCCTCCAAGTAGTATTCCCAGTCTGCTAGCATCACTTCAGAAATAGTAACCCTAGTCACAGTACATATCTCGGTCACAAACAAAGTCTCCCTACGTCAATAGTCTCAGCCAACCAGAAGCTTCTTCCTCTTACTAATCATGTAAATAGTGGGGACTGCACCCATGCTACGTATCTACTCCGCCCTGGTGACACTAATCTACTAACGACGTGCTACAGTGAGGTTGAGGTTCCATCTACCACTGGTAATAAGGCAGACACAACCATCTCCTTCCTGGATAAATACTCAACAAGCAAGGTCACTCCAAATTCGGGATCCTCTTTCTCGATTGTTAGGATGCTGGATTTCAAGCTATTGTTAGTGACATGGTCATCACATCAATTGTCAAGATAAGTTTCATGCACTTTTATCTTTGTCTTCATCTCTGATAGATGTGTTACCTTCGCCAACTTCATGCGTCCAACCAACTTAATCAACCAAGTAACCGGATTTTCTTTCTTCAACAACAGTCACAATTTGGAGATATGAATCTGACGTGGAGACATGAAGACATATAAATAAAGGATTAGATATTTATTCTGAGGCTTCCACAACGTAAAGGCACATGCTAGGGTCTCTTACGATATTTTCTTACGAGTTCCACACCCAAGCTATTACGTACTTCAGTCCCCTAACTCTGAAAAATGTACTTATAGGTGAGATATAGGGTAACACATCCTCATGAAATTTGTTCGTACATGTCTCTGCTACCACATACTGAAAGGGTGCGTCAATCAGATACCTGAGCTAAGAGATGTGTCTCTTACACTAGAGTCTACAAAATATGAAAATTTACACAGGATTACTAATCACGGATCTTAACGCATGATTCATCGACCTATCAAACTCCAAATTAATTGATTCCTTCTTCATATGATAGCTTAGTCTATTGTATTCAAAATTTAGGGTCAACCACTGAAAACAGACATCAGATGAATTTTCTACAACCTTTACAGTGAATGATGCACAAACATAAATTTCTAGACGGGATTCAAGCTTCCCACGCCATAGCCATCTCAATAGCTCTCACGCTTGCCACCTCTTATTGTGTCTGAACAACTTGGTCGGACAAACTCTTTTGTGCCAACAATTTTTTTTAGAGATAACATCTTCACGTCTTTAGAATAGAAGAGTGGTAGCATCCTCAACTTCAGCAACTACTACTACAACAAAGCAGACTCCATCTGTGGCAAATCTTACCTCACCATAATTGACCGACTGATACTATGGTGGTCGAGCAGAGGATAAATACTGAAAGAGAAGAAGGGAGTTGCGTTGATCGGTCCAAAATAGGGAGGAACAAAGCTCTCTTTTAGCTTTCACAGTAGTTATAGGCTTCGTGTTGAGTTTGGATTGTCCCAAAGTTAATAATAGGTCTAAAAACCTATAGCCGCAATCGCACGACGTCTACAAAATAGAAGTGGAAAATGCGGGTTTGTTCATGGAGATTGATTATAACATATTTAAATAGTAACCTAATTTTGTGCGATTTTTTTTTTTTTGATGATGATTTTATGAATTAAATAGAAAGACAATTAAACAAAATTATTGATTAACAAATCTGAGAAAATCTAGGGTTTCAGATTCCACTATTTTTGATATGTATAGTATTACATAATCACTACTTGAATTATTACTCTCCAATACTCAAAACAATTTTGAACCTAATCTCATGTTTTGGAAAATAGAACGATTTAAAATTTTAATATTACAACTTTCGTTGTTATGCAAAAATCTAATTTTTCTTCACTTATAAAAAATCAACAGCCTAAAGACTATTTAGAACAATTATAATAAAGCTTATAATAAGAGAAAATTATTAGTCATTTAAAAGCACAAATAGTATAGTAAATAAATCAAGAAATAAGATTATTAATTATTACATATCAAAAAATAGTTTGCTCATTCGAAAAAGAAAACTAGCTACTCATGGAGAAAATAATGGAAGAAAATTGATTATACATTTAGATTTATTAATGTGAAAAAGGCTTACAATTTTCTTGTCGATTTAACGACTGATCCAAGGAACGATAAAAAAGAAGAACTGTCTTATTGTGTATAAAACCCTGAAACTTTTTGTAACTAAAGTAGAAACCGACGCTAAAGCTACTGATTTGAAAGAACATGCAACGATTTTTAATGATAGTTTCTTTCTGTCTTCTACTCCTTTCTTCTTCCTCGATCAGTTGATGCAGAGATAATTTCATTCGAACTGATTTTTTATTCTAGCTCTCTCAATATTCTTTAATGCTTTCCCAACTCTCTATTTATACTAAACTATCGATATCAACCCCAAATCTCCCCTTGAATCTTCCATTTTTTCAAAAATAATCTCGAGAGAGATATTTTTCACGTTGTTTTTGATCTCAATCTTTTATTTTCTTCCAAACTTAATTCTATGTTTCCTTGATTAGCTCGAGAACAATATTTTTCTCATGATGTCCAAATCTTGTTGATATACTCTTTCTCAAAACAAACCCGAGAGAATATTTGTTTCTTATTTTTCAAGAGATTTTTAAGGTTTCTTCGAGTCTTCCGATTTTGTAAAACTCTTCTCTATTAAGGCAAGAAGATATCTTGTCTTAAAATACTCCTTTGAAATACGTACAAAATCTTTACAGCCAAGAAGAAACTTTTCCCTCCCAAATCTCGTTTGAATTTGAAATGAGGTGGGTGCCTTTAACTACAACATGAGTGCGTTTATCACTTTTAGGTGCCTTTATCACTTTCAACATGACGTTTCCACATTTGTTAATTTCTCCAAAAATACCTACAAAATAACAATATTAGTACAAAAATTGAGAATCAACAATGTAAATATGAGATCAAATCAGACACAAAAGTGTGTTTATCGAATACACCCAAACTTATATTTTGTTAGTCCTCGAGCAAACTAATCTAAAAATCTTAACTCACTTTCGCAGAAATTTCGCACGACTACACTTAGCATGTATAACAAGCCTTTAAACCCCTAAGTGGCCTTAGTGGACGAGTTTTGTCTCGTGAGGCTTTACAAGAGGTATACCCACAAAACCTATTATTCCAGCTTCTAATGTCACAAGTATCCAAAGAGCTATGAGGACATAAAGTTTCTTCTCCAAATGCCAATTAATTAGAAGAGCCAGAAAAAACACATGATAATACGCTTAACCAATGAGAAGAAGATAGTGATAAGTTGAAGCAGTGCCAAAAATGTCTTTTGCCAGATGGACAGCGGATTATCAGAGCAACCGAATAAGCATTTTGCCTTGACTCTTCCTCACCATAGGGTTTTATGAATTTTCACTCAGAAAACGATTTTAAGGGTCATACCGGTATGTAAGTAGGATTGAAGAGAGAATACTTATACACTATTGATGGTAACGCCTTTTCTGACGATCTCAAACTAAAATCTTTTTTTGATGATCTCAAAGGAAAATAAATCTGATGATTTCTTAAGAAATCGACCATAAAATGAGGATTGAAACATACTCTCACCTTCTAGTCTCACAACTCTCTAATGGTGTTCAATAGAAACAACTTCGTCTTCAGTTTCGGCTTCAACCCTTGATGATAAAACCTTGAAACATGTTTACTCTTCGTCTTCGGCCATTTGTTGATTTAAAACTTCATTTTGAATTTCTTTTTCTCCATGGATTTTCCTAATGAAATTATTACACAATTTTTAGAGTTTTTGATTGTTTTTAATAAATAAGATTGATACAAAATAAGAAACAAAAAATTAATGATACAAAATATTAAAAAAATAATAATAAAACTTTACTTGCCAATGGAGAGGGACTTTTGTACTCGAATCTTCACAACTGTTGGAACACAAATCTTCAAAAATTTACATCTTCTTTTTTCTTTGTCACCCTTTGAATATGTAATCTTCTTTTCCTTTGTTGCTTGTAAACCTTGGACGTTCTTCAACTTCGTCATGAATTGATGTTCCTACGCTTGTTGATGATGTTGAGTTTCTATTGAGAGATAGTTATAATTTTATGACTGAGACTACAAGATGAGGCTAGTTCTGATGTCACCCTCATGGTGATAAGAATTAGCACTCAGAGATCAAAAAATGCTAAAAGTGGTGCGAGGTTCAGTAACTTATCATTCTACTCGGAGTTTATGCAGATGAAACACTCTAAGAGGATAGTTGAAGGTTTGGTGCCTCACTCAATAGGGTAGTCTCCACTAATGATTGGTTAGTTTTATCTTTTTGTATTTCCTTCTGACCTAATTGTCTCCAGCATGGTAGTTGGGTCCGTCACAATTATTCTCTTATTGATTAAGAACACAAATGTAGTTTTCTCTAACAATTCTAATTCCATCTTTTTGGGAGAATCGGTATGTAAACTTAGCTAAAAGGCTACTACTTGACTCTAAAAGTTGGAAATTGGTACAACTAAAATTAAAAAAATTTCTCCCTTACCCCCAAACTTAAATTCAACATAGTCCTCGATGTTCTAAAGATAAATGAATAAAAGCATGAACCAAAATAAACGAACAAAGTAAAAGAGATATGCAAAGATATTACCAGCACCGTGTACTAAAATCTTATTGGTTTCTTCCCATAGAGCGGTAAGTTTAAAGTCTTCATCCAGACAAGAAAGGGTTAGTCACAACTTACGAATCATATAACAATAATTGAAATAATTGCGGGTCCTTAAATTCAATTGTATTTGAGTCACAAATTTGACCACAATGAATTATATACTAGTGGTGGTCATTTTCATGAAAATATATCGATTCAGATTTCCTAAAATAATTAGGTGTAGTTCCAAAATTTAAAAATTGATACATTTGAAGTTCAGATGTTCCCACATTTAGTAGGAAAATATTTGATGGGAAAATAAAATCAACCTTGGTATCATGGCCTAGGTAAACCACATCAACATGATGATGGGTTTCTAACAACTTAATTTTATTTTGGACACAGTCAGGCTCAGGAAAACGTGTATGAAGATAATCACTTAAAATGGTAGAAGCATAAGCGTTAAGTCCCAAGTGAGGGACTATTAAAAGAGTTAAAGGATTACCTTGTGCAGGATAATATTCTTCCCCAAACCTAGAGTGGTCAATGTCCTTAGATAAACTAGCCACAGTTTCCTTAATTTCTAAATCATCAGATTTAGGAAAATGGTCAATTATTTTATTTAGGTTATAATCATCAGATGAGGTACCTTATCTCACATTTAAGTTTTCCATAATTATATCGTCTATGAGACTATTGTTCCTTGATCGTTGGACTCGACACTATTCTCGGGATAAACTCGTTCCTCTAAACCATCATCGTCTTCATAATAACAAGGAAATATTTCACCATCTATTACAATGGTATCTCTAATTAAATCTTTTTTCCTCTTGAATAGGCAAATAATCATCAACATTATTAGGATTGGAACTAGAAGCATCATTATTATCGTGAAGCTCAATTGTTGTAAAAATTTCCTGATCATTATGACTATAGATTCCAAACTCTTCATCAATGGTATCATCATCATAATAATAATATGAAGATGGTTGAACCTTATCTAAACAAGTAGTGCTTTCAATTTTAACCTCGCCCTCTAGATTAGGTAAATATTTATCAGTATTATCAAGGGTAAAATTGGGAAGATTATTTTTGCATTTAAGTTCATTTTGAGTAATATTGGCAGTTGACCGATCTTCTTCAATTTCCTTCTCATCTAAAGGTGCAGTGAATTCATTGAGAGCGGTACTTAAAGCTGCAAGTCTTTCCTTCTAATCTAATTCACACCTATATGACTCTTCATAAAATTCCTCCATTAACATGTCTCTCCTACGTGAGTTTTTAATAATCTGCTTGAGTGAATCTTCTAAAGAAAGAATTTGATCATAAGAAGTCTTATGTTGCAACTGATTCATTAAATCCTTCAAAGATGGAGAACACACATTTTGCTCAGTATAATATTGCTCATTTACCCGTTTGTACGACTGATGCACGTGAGAATAGTAATTGGGATCATCATGGTATGAGACATAACCTTCAGAAGGTTGGTAGTGGTCCCAAGTACTATCCACACTATGGTCATAGTACGGATAATGCACATTTTCAAATTCAGGCCGATAATCATTGTATTGGTCATCCTAATACCAGTTTAACATTTTTTTATGGTGCACGTGCAAATGTAGGATCGATAAAAATAGGTAAAGTCAGGTTACCTTAGAGAAATATACCTACAGTCAAAGACTGGTCAAAAGTACGAGGCTAAGGATTGTGGAATTTCAGCTGGTAACTCCTATCAAGCCCAAGGCACGGGTTCAACTTACATTTCCACGGGTTTTCCTAAATTCGGTAGTCTGACGATGCAATTGGTGTGTGTACGTGTGTTTTTTTCATATAAAAAATAAAATAAAATCTAAAAGAAATACAAATTGTTTCTAAAAAAAAATTAACAAAAAATCTAAGAATTAATGAAAATAAATAAATTTGGGTTTTATTACTTACCTTTTTTTTGGTAGGCAATTCCACAATAAATGTCGAATATTGTCTACACAAAAAAAACAAGAAAAATACCCAACTAAAATCTAAAAGAGAAAACAAAAATAGAATAAAGTAAAATAATCGTAAACTTATTAATAAAAAATTTAAGAAAAATTTAATATCACAACTCTATCAATCCCGGACAACGGTGCCAAAAATTAATAGGCCTAAAAGCCTATGACCGCAGTCGTACGACGTCTACAAAGTAGAGTAGAAAATACGGTTTTTCCACAGAGATTGATTATAATATATGTAGTTAGTAACCTAAGTTTTTGCTAATTGTTTTTTGTTGATGATTTTATGAATTAAATAGAAAGACAATTAAAAAAAATTAATGATTAACAGATATGAGAAAAATATAGGGTTTCGGATTCCACTATTTTTGATATTTATAGAATTACATAATCACTACTTGAACTATTACTCTCCAATATTCAAAACAATTTTGAACCTAATCTCATGTTTTGGAAAATAGAACGGTTTTAAAATTTAATATTACAACTTTCGTTGTTATGCAAAAATCTTATTTTCCTTCGCTTATAAAAATCAACAGCCTAAAGACTATTCAGAACAATTATAATAAAGCTTATAAGAAGAGAAAATTATTAGTCATTTAAAAGCACACATAATAGAGTAAATAAATCAAGAAATAAAATTATGAATTATTACATATGAAATATAGTTTCCTCCTACACCCTAGAAAATAAAACTAGTTACTCATAGAGAAAAGAATAGAAGAAAATTGATCAAAATTTAGATTTATTAATGTGAAAAAAGCTTATAATTTTCTTGTCGATTTAACGACTGATCCAAGGCACAGTAAAAGAAGAACTGTCTTCTTGGGTATAAAACCTGGAAACTATCGTTGTAACTAAAGAAGAAACCATCGTTAAAGCTACTGATTTGAAAGAACATGCAAAAAATTTTAATGACAATTTCTTTTTCACCTCTACTCTTCTTCTTATTCCTCGAGCAGTTGATGCAGAGATGATTTCATTCGAACTGATTTTTGATTCTGCTTTCTCTGTACTCTTTAATGCTTTCCCAACCCTCTATTTATACTAAACCATCAATACCAACCCCAAAACTCCCATCGAATCTTCCCTTTTTATGAAAATAATCTCGAGAGAGATATTTTCTTTCTCTTGGATATTTTTTACGCTGTTTTTGATCTCAATCTTTAAGATTCTTCTAAATTTAATTCTATGTTTCCTTGATTAGCTCGAGAAAAATATTTTTCTCATGATATACAAATCCTGTTGATATACTCTTTCTCAAAACAAACCTAAGAGAATATTTGTTTCTTATTTTTCATGAGATTTTTGAGGTTTCTTCGAGTTTCCCGATTTTGTAAAACTCTTCTCTATTAAGGAAAGAAGATATCTTGTCTTAATACCTTAAAATTCTCTTTTGAAACACGTACAAAATTTTACAGACAAGAACAAACTTTTCCCGTCCATATATCGTTTGAATTTGAAATGAGGTGGGTGCCTTTAACCACATCATGGGTGATATGTTTTGTAAATGGTGGTAAGAATGGGTTTGTTTCAGAACTTGTGAAGATTTGACTTTTAGACTCAAATTCTAATAATTAAACTAGAAAACAAAGTTGGTATTAAGATTATAAAAAAGCATTGAGACTAGAATTCCACCATTAACCAATTAAAGTGATTTAATCTAATCAATATTCATGCAATTCTTTACGTTTAAAGTGATTCTAATATGTTGCAAAGGTAGATTTTCAAAATAACAATTGTAAATCGAAAGTATAAGACATCAACAACCTTAGGCTAAGCATGCTCTATCAAAAGAAATCACAACTGCTTAATAAGAATCCTTAAATTAATTTTTAATCAAAGCAAATAATCATAACTCCAAATAATCTTCATTTAGTTCCTTTATTCTTTCTGCCAGTCACGGGAATATTTTTCTTTTTTTTTTCTCTTCATGCGTTGAAATGCTGCTGGAATTGTCCAAACACGTTACCAACACGTTTTAGGACAGAGTCAAACTTTCCAGACGCCTCAATCCTTCTAAAAATAACAGAGAACTCGTTGTAACCCGAGATATTCCCGTTCTCCTGTTTAACAGAAAGTCCGCATAACCAATCCAATTTTTCCGATTCCAAGACTTACCATCCCTGTTTACTCGAAACATGGTGATACCAATCAAATCTTGTGATCAAAACTCCTTGATTCTCGCCCAAAATCTTCTCAGAAAATTTCGCAGTTTCAAAACTGCTTTTCCCGCAAAATCCATATTCAAACGAAGAAGAAGGGGTGCCCCTTATCCAATATGTGGGTGCCTTTATTATCGGGGTGCCCTTATCCAAAGTGAGGGTGCCTTTAAAACTTTTCGAGCCAATTTTTTCAAAAATGTTTTATTCCCAAAAACACCTACACATCCATAAAAACACAAAATTAGTACAAAATTGAGTTCCAACATTATAAGATTGAGAACAAATTAGACACATAAAAGTGTGTCTATCAAATACCCCCAAACTTATTATTTGCTAGTCCTCGAGCAAATCTAACCTAGAAAATCTTAACTCACTGTCGCAGGCATCGCGATTGCACTTAGCGTGTGCAACAATCCTTTAAACCCTTAGGTGTCCCTAGTTGACGAGTTTTGTCTCGTGAGGGTTTACAAAGAGATATACCAGAAAGCCTCTACTCCTAATTCCTAAAAGTACAAACTTGAGTTCCAATATTATAAAGATTGGGAACAAATTAGACATATAAATATATTGAAGATTACATACGAATCCGCTTGACAGTACCACAACTGTGCTTAGATTCCAAGTCAAAATTGAGACACAATTTCATAGATTCTACTAGCTAAGCCCCGCCTCAGTCACGTTAATATTTGCTTAAAGAGACAACTAATATGAATGGCGTGAAAACAATTCAATTTAGTGTTTTTGGAATGCATAAAAGTTCGCAACACTTATAAGCGTCTCAAACGATCAAAGAACACTTTTTAACCCTAATTGGCAAAGGAGTCGCTGGATTTGAAGCGTTACAAAGGATATGACCACGAATTGTGTGCGTCTTAGTCTCATGCACAAATCATGTGCGTCTTAGTATAAGCATAATGCATGTGCGTCTTAGTCTAAACCATAAATCTTATGTGTCTTAATACTAACCTCAATACTAATCCGTCTTAGTCTAAACCACAAATCATGTGCGTCTTAGTACTAGCACAACACTTGTGCGTCTTACTACAGCTTCAATTCTTGTGCGTCTTACACCAGGCACAATACTTGTGCGTCTTAGCATTAATACTAAACCTAATGCGTCTTAGCACTAGTGCCTAAACCTAATGCGTCTTAGCATATTAGCACCAACAACTAATGCGTCATTAAATCCTAATTAGCTAATGCGCCTTAGGCATTAAATCATAATGCTTGTCTGAATTTATTTTACGTATACAAAACCCTAACTTGCCTATCAAAGGCCATACGAGGTCTCGCTCATATATTTTTATATGTGGCCTTTCACATATATATTTTCATGTGTAGCTTCACATATATATTCTTCTGATCAACATGCTACATATATGCGCTTATGCTCATCATGTTACACTTATTTCTACAAAACAAGCATGTCAATGTAAATTGACCTAGTTGAACAGATTGTTCATCACAAATAAAATAAAACATATTTTAAGTTTAATTTTCTAGACTCATCAGGCTAGTCAAGCAAGGCAGGTCCTTAGTCAAAAGACTAAGCATGTCTCATTCGACTTAATATTATTAGTAGTACTTAATACTACAAAAATTACACGAGACATCAAAGATGTCACCAATGGGAGGTATTCACTAGGGTATTGGTATGGCGGTTTGCGGCACGTGATGCAGCAATGTATCCATTAACAGAGAATCTGGAAAGATCGATTATCAGTTGAGTAAGGGAATGGTAGGTTAAGAAACCGTCAAATCAACCTCAAACAGAGTGGGGGGGGCGGTTGTCAACACTTTCTCCACCTTCTCCACTTCACCACTACTTAACGATCGACACTTCCTATATTGTGAGGTCAGGTGAACGGTTACAATAGCTATGATATAAATAGATTCCTCAATCTATTGAACACAAGGACAAAACACGATAAATATACAAGTCTAAGTCTAAGACAAGTCTAACAAAGAAAACATTGAACAACTCAATCATTCTATCTTCTCACATACAGAAAATTGTTCATAGCTATTCACACTTATTACATCCCACAAAGTCTGATACTCTAACCTTAATTTTTATCTTGTTTCCCTCTCTAAGACTAATCGTTCTCCTTCTCCTATGTGACTGAAGCAAGACTGGAACGTCCATTGCTTGGTTTAGGCCAGGATCGTACAGATTGATTTCTCGAATCTAAACAAAGTACTTTAATAGTACAAATATTTAAGGATTAGACAAATTATCACATGTTCACCCCATTTTTCCAAATTTACCCTCTTAATTCGTTTTCCCCACAAACAATAGTATATGAAAATACATACTTGACTTTGTGTGATTATGTTGTGTCCCATGGACCCATTCAACCTTATCGATGCATAATTTTATTGTTTATAGATCTATGTAAATTAGAAAACTCTAGGCAATATAGGCTCCACATTAAGATTAGTCGTGATTATGTTAGTTGTTAGGTTAAGTTTTGGTCGTGCTATGGCATAATCAATGTCATCCAAAATAATAAAACTTCAACCGCATATATAAATATTTGTGGTGATTATATTTAGTGGTTAGCTTTGGCTCGGGTCACGACATAATATTTGTAGTCCAAAATAATAAAACTTTATCCGTATAATCGATCCCACTCGTAGGATGACTAAAATTAATGGTCATCTTTGTTCATAGACATACACTCTTCTTCCTTATAATAAATTATTGAGTTTGGGTCGGGGCATATACTCTTTACTGTCATTGTGTTTTGAGAATATAGATAAACTCTCAGATTTCTTGCAAAGATAAACTCTCGAATCAGGAGATCGCGGCCGTCCACGATCCATTTTCAAGGGCGGGGTTTGTCCCATAAAGTAAGGCAACCTTGAATTAGAAAATCTAAGGTCAAAAGTAGGCCCCACAATAAAGTTAGTCATGATTAGGTTGAAATTTAAGGATTGAGCCTATAAGTTATCCAGGGCCTGGAGCCCCAGTGTTCTATTGGCCTGGTCAAATCAACCTTGTTTCCAGAATGTTTTAAACCTCATGTTAATGTAAGATACATGGATTATATTATACCTATTGATTTAGGTGATGACATAATCGTTATATGCTTCTTGTTGAGTTTGGATTATCTCAAAATCAACTCAGTTGACTAGGATAATCTGGAAAAGTTTGGTGAACAATGCAGGCCAGACACATTTGGTCTGAGTCCGACATAGGTGTAACTTATATAAACTTTATATGGAAAGACATATGTGATTTCGGGTGATTATGTTGTAACCCATGGATCCATTCAACTTTATCGATACATAACTTTTATTGTTTATACATCTCCGTGAATTATAAAACTCTAGAAAATTTAGGCTATATATTAAGATTAGTTGTGATTAGATTTAATGGTTAGCTTTGGTACGGGTCGCAACATAATCTATGCCGTCTAAAATAATACAATCTCAGATGTACAGTCGATTCCAACCGTAGGATGAATGAAATCAAGGGGCGTCCTTGTTCATAAACATACACATTTATTCCTTAAAATAAATTATTAAGGTCAGGCCAGGGAATAATCTGTCGTCATTGTGTTTTGAGAATATAAATAAAGCTCAGTTTTATCCCAAAGATAAACTTTCGGATCGGGAGATCCTGTCCGTACATGACCTATTTCAAGGGATGGATTTTTCCCATAAGCATAAACAAGGTTTTTTTATATTATAGATTAATATTTCATAAAATAAAAAGGAAATAAGATATATTTGAGATGAATCGTTCGCAGGGGATATTTTGACATGATCTAGCGATAAGTTTCAGATGTTAGATCTGATTACAAAGATGTATGAAATTTTCTGAATAATATCAATTTTATCTGAATCTTTAAGTACAACTGACTCGAGCTCCTTTTTGAACTTGAATTTTTCTTTAGTATTCTCACAAAATTTTCTATATTACACCATGTTTTTTTTATCTGACTCGGTTTTTGAATTTGAACTCGGCCCGAATCAGACGTCAGACCGTTTGTTTTTTATTTTTATGATGTCTGACTGGAGTTCTGACTCGGCATGTGATAGGTGCATTATTTGCATTAGTTTGATGCTCCAACTCATTGTTTTCTTGTTAGTTTTAATATCATTATACTTTGATTTTGTTTTCTTTTGAGTTTCTTATGAGTTTTAAAGTATATTCAACCAAAGAAGAAGAAATGAATTCCTTACAACATGAAATGATCAAGGAAGTCAATTTCTACAAGGAAGAAGGGCCAAATACAAATTCAAGTCATTCAAATTTAGAAGTTCTTAATACTATCTTGAATAGAACGAGAATACGAAGTGAATGCAAAAAGAATGAGGTCATTCCGAGTTCGGACGAAGAAGTTATGGACAAAACAGACGAAGCAAGAAAAAGTCGTTTACAACATTTTAGTCGGCACGGTTCCCAACTATGCCAACTGGAGCACTTTTTCATTAAGAAAACTTGGATTTTTAATCTCTTAACTCGGCATGGTTCATTGGGAATCTACCATGCCGACTGGAGCAAGTTTGGGTACAGAAAATTGGAGTTTTTTTTGTCCTAAAGTCGGTACGCACTAGTTCAAATTTGGGCTTATGTGACAGTTAAATACTGCCACCAAAATATTTACATGACAGTTTAAAAAAATAATTGCACTCATTAAAGCCTCTGTTACGAAAGGGTTTATAAGAAACTGTCACGGAATCATAACTATAAGTATCAGTTTTTTCATAAACCTGTCATTGTTGACAACATATAATAACATTTTCTAAATAAAACTGTCATTATTAACTTAATTTCTTTTACTAAGGTGACAATTTCTGCATAAAAACTTGATTGGTAACTTAATTTCTTTTACTAAGGTGACAGTTTCTCCATAAAAACTGTCATTGGTAACTTAATTTCTTTTACTAAGGTGACAGTTTCTCCATAAAAACTGTCATTAAAAACTTAATTTCTTTTACTAAGGTGACAGTTTCTCCATAAAAACTGTCATTAAAAACTTAATTTCTTTTACTAAGGTGACAGTTTCTCCATAAAAACTGTCATTAAAAACTTAACTTCTTAGACTAAGATGAAAGTTTCTTCATAAACCTCTCATCATTGACAAATTACTGTAACATTTTTTTTTTAAAAAATGTCATTAAAAACATAACTTCTTTGATTAAGATGAGAGTTTCTTCATAAAACTGTCATCTTCTTATAATAAAGTAACAGTTTTCTTTATAAACCTGTCATTGTTGGCAAATATCAGTTACATTTTCTAAATAAAAATGTCATAGAACAGTCAACTTTGTAGAAGGCTAATTTGTAGTCAACTAGTTCATGATACAGTTGGTGGTGACATGCTCAGTCAGATATTAATATCGAGATAATTATGGAAAGATAATTTAGCTTTTATTAAAATTATCATTAAATTACTCAATAAACTGTTTAACATATAGTTAGTACTGGACTAGTAAGTTCAAAAAAAAAATAAGTTAACTAGAAGTGAATGTACTACATAATTCAAAAGACTTGATATGAAAGTAAACCTATTATAGATGATTCTCATGGTTCCTCTCTGAACTCACTGAGTACATTGCTTTGCATAGTTATTTGACAAACTGAGTTCAACACTTTGCTTCTCTCTTTGAAAAACTGTAGTTCATGTGTCCTGTATATATAAAGTTTTCTTTCATGAAATTAACGTATTTACAAGACTTATACTGGGTCATAGGAACCAAATTTGAATGTACTGAAAGATCTTGCAGTCGCCTTACTTCACAATTCTGGATCCCGCAGAACGACATATACTGCCCACCTTGACCAAGATTCTATGACCTTGTTCAAAATCAACTGATGATCCTCCTACATAAATACATATAATGTTAGCGAAAAGCAAACAACTGCAAAACACTAAAGCAAGAGTGTATATGTACTGTGACACCACACACCAATGTATCCCCAGTGAAAACAGCTGGGATGTCTTCGTCTTTGGTCGTCACATAGTAACTAATATGACCTTTGGTATGGCTGAAAATAGGATGAGTTCATATTGAGTACAAACCAAGAAAAAAAAATGGTGTCTCATTTTCGGTTATTGTTCTAATAAAATTATCAAGGAAATTATTCAATAAGCAATAAAATAAAAAGAAGATGGGGTCAATCTCAAGAGCTTTCTTAATATCCCGCTCAGCCAGATCAAAATCAACCAGATTGATATAAGCTTGGGCCCGTCTGTAAAGTGCCTTCACATTCCGACTTTCAACCTCCAAACCTAGCAAAATAATAAAATTCTGGCATTTTTAGCACAACAAGAAAGCATATGATACAACTAGGACCAAGAAGGTATATAACTAAAACTTAAAAAGCTTCAGAAGAATGGTTAAAGTTGATACCTTTGTGCATAGCTTTTCGGCCTCCTTGTAGCTTTTAAGTTTCAGCTTGCAGGCTGCATTGTTAAGGTTGCAACTGACCTTAAGAGCCTTAGCCTGCTTTTTCTCTTCATCCTTGAAGGGAGAATCGTACTCGATGAATTTTACAGCCTTAGCCTGCATTTCTCAAGGAAGTGGAAATGCAGATAAATATTAATTAATGAATCGAAAAAGCTATATCTTGACATTACCTTACACGCTATCGAGTCATATTTTCCTAATATTCAGTCGTTGTATGTAAGTGATGCACATGTAACAAAAGGGGAGTGCTTAACATACTCCACACTGACAAAATGTTGATTCATTAATCAACCACAAAACCTTCAGAAGAAAACGAAAAATATTGTTTTTAAGTACATCCACATCCATGCAAGAATAATTTTTAAAACAACCGAATCAACTTGAAGGCTTAATTGTTGATTCGGTTGTTTTCAAAATTGCTAATTAAACCTAATGTCACCACAAAAGGATTAATTACTAATTAACATACAAAAGGAAATAGAGGGACAACCTAGTAATCCAAAAACTGCAGCACCCAAACCACAACAACTACAACTCCCACCATTCTAGATAAATATTATAAAGATCTACTCTTACATATGAACTATCAAATTGTAGTAAATTTTAGTTGATACGATGAGGAAAAAGAAGATAATACAGGCAATTAGAAAGTTTATCTTTATAATCTTTTATTTTAAAATTTAAAAACAAAAGGTTATTTAAGAGATCCATCAAAACCTGATAAATAAGACAAAGTCACCAGAAAATAGCCTCTTGCCACTAAGGCTTCATCCCGTTGTAAGCAAATGTCATTTGGGAATATACAGGAATATAACTTAATTAGATTTGTTTTAAATATACAGTGCACGTAGGAACACTACCAGAGAGCACTACACAAAGTCTAAAACTGCATCCAACCAGAGTAACAAACTGACCTTGGTAGACATGGCGGAAAGTCCATACATTATCATGAAAATCTCTGGAAATGAGTTCTTGGGAAGGTGGTTGTATATTAAAATCCTATACCTAAAATCGGGCAAACAAAATCAAATGATGCCAAAAAGGAACGTGAAACTGAGAATTAACGCACTAAAACTTTGAACTGAATTTTAGCTTACAATAGCAGGGAAAATCTTTTTTGCTGCACAACGGGGTACAAAGAAACCTCCATGAGTGATTGTGTCATTTGCAGTCAATGTCTTGCAGAAAAAATCTGGTTGTGGTTTATTAGAAGAGAGAAATTACTGATATTTTATCCCTTCATCTTGTTAACAGGATTCCTTAAGTAAAATATTACGTACTTTGTAACTAATGGGAGCAAACTGTGCAAAATTAGTATGGTGAGAGTTATGCCGTGTGAAGCCATATATTTCTATATTAGGCAACAATAAATGTTTTGGCATAACTTCTAAAAGTAGGAAAGACAAGTAACTAATATAATTTAGTATGAAAACCCCAACTACCTTGAAAAGCTGAAACATGGTTTTCTCCACTTCATTATAACCATTAGCAGTTCCAGATTCCATATAAGCAAATCCAACACTGGCAACTTCATCCATAAAGATGATTAAAGGTGCTTTCTCCTTGTGAAAGAAAAAAAATCACGAGTTAAACAAGTACATGGTATATACAGAAACCACGAACTAATACTTTTTATACATAATGTATCTGGAATAGTAAATGATTAGAAGAAAAGTTTACTAGTCACAACTTCTTTTGGTCAAAGAAGAGAAAATAAAAGAAATGAAAAAGGTAAAATTCATACCAGACACTCTAATGAAGGTATCGAAATTGTGTATTTCCATCCATAAGGCACAAATAGCTAGCAAACCCAAAAACAAAATCATATTCATGAAGATGTGAATACCTAGAAAAATAAGAAAAAGATATTTCCACGTTTTAAACAAAAAGAAATTCATTAGAAAATATCATCAAATAAAACAAAGTTAATTATAAGAATAATATCATATATGATAAATTATATCTAGCCCACTACTGACAATGAATTTCTATCATCCTAAGTTGTTCTCACTGTAATTAACTAACACTCAACCTAGGTTATGGACTAATAATCTCAACCTAAGAAAGTGCTATAGTAAAAAGTTAAAATTGTGAATAAACTAGTGAATTCACAAGTTTGTCTTATCCCATTTTCCTCCAAGAACAGTCTTATCGCCACCTTTATTTTCATCCAAGAGTTTCTCTAAAAATGCAAAGTGATGTTAGTTCACATTACAGGAGATATCTTTCCATTCCAGTTGATTTTCCCCAAAAAATTACTCCAATGTGCACTTAAAAACATCTACCTGACAGAGAAATGATATCAATCAAAGGGCTTAGATAGCAGTTGAATTTATTTTTGGTGCAGTAGAGCCAAATCATTCTAAAACATAGATTGCACAACCGCCATAACGATAACATGTAGAAGTTTACTTGAATAACAAGTTGTATAATTAACTTTCCCTCTTCTTCAAAGGTCGCTTATAATACCTCGACACAGGAAATAATACACGATAGATGATATAGAACATAAAAAACATAAAACCACGAAAACCAGAAAGATGTTAACGAATAATTTTCCGAACACCAAAAAAGTAGGTATACTTGTGAAAACACAACCAAACCAACAAATAATTCAGGATAATGAGAACAAAACAATATCGAAGAAGACACGCATATGTAAAGTAGCTGGAGAAATTTGAAAAGTTCACCCCATAAGCATCTGGCTCGAACAAGAAAATGATCCACTATGCATAAACCTGAAACCACAAACCAGATGCCAACAATGAACATTCAATAATCCAAAAGAAAATACTAACAACATAAATCTTCTCGAAATCTGTGAGTCTCCTCAAATCCAAGAAGAACATAATATCATACAGAAAACTGAAATGGATACATTAAAAAGACATATTAAAAAGAATACAGAAGAAAATTTCTGAAGTCTGGACCAAGTGTTTAACAGTAAATCTACCCATCAGGTCTGCCATGCAGAGAGTTCCAACATAATCAGGATGATCTTCCTGGTAATTAAATCAGTTGGAACCTCATCGTTCTACCAAAATAGGAGAAACAAAAAATCCAACAAAGAGGCAGATAAAGTAAAGCCTGAGGAAGAGATTTAAAACATAATTACCAGCGAACTGCCACTACCGAAGATGTACCATTCATCTGCACGATCATTTAATTAAACCAAAAATAAAAGGAGATTATGACAGTCAAAATATGAGGGAATTAGAAAGAACAATCATATTATCTCTTTTTTGAAAAGAAAAATACAGTGTGGTCACCCTGACCTAAATGATCATCACAGGTTTACAACAGTTTAAAAGAAATAAAGTAAATTGTGTCAAAGAACAAGAAACACCCCTATCACCTCAAAAGATGGATGTAGCGACCTAATAGACCTGTGAGGGTTAGTGGCAAAATTTACCTAGGAGGGGAAAGCAAACCAGCCAGCTGAAATGGCAACTAGACAGTACCTCGTGATTAAATTAAGGTCATCCCCAATTTTCATCATTTAATCCCTAATGATTGACCAAACCAACATAGAGCTTTTCGATGCCAAAGCACAAACAGAAGAAATTATAGTGATAATCATCGGTCCATAAAAAAATCATTTTTCAATCCAATCACCATCATCTAAAAATTGGGCATTATTCTTAGCCCAAATTCCCCTAAAAAATCCTATAAGGACAAAGAATTATATGATATGATTATGCAACCCTAGATTTGATTAAGGCTTGAAAAAATGATCTCTACCACTAGTAATTAGATTCACTCAATCTCTTAAGAATTCCGAAAAAGAGTGTTAGATCATGCGAAATGCTAGATCAAGAAAACCTGAAACTTTTTTCCCTTTTGCCCTAACCCAAAACTAAGGAAAAGCAGTGTACGTGATCTAGCAACCCACTAAAAAAATAAACTCACTACTCTCGTATACAATGGATGACAAACTAGAAACATCCTACGATAGAGAATGTTGTACGGTAGATCATATGGATAGTTAGAATGGTAACAATTTTGAACCAAAACTGTCATTATAAATAGGCGTAACTAAAAAAACTATTATCAGTAGCTTTATAATTTGATAATAGTTTTTATATAGATTATATGAACAATAACAGTTTTACATCGGAACTGTCACTATAAACGGAAGCAGCGGTAGTTTAATAGAACTGTTATCTATAGGATTACACTTTGATAACAGTTTTTATAAGGAACAGTTACAATAGCAAAGGAACAGTAACAGTTTATAACTGTTGTTATACATCAATGTATAACAACATTTTTTTACAAAAACTGTCACTGTATAACTATTCAGTAACAGTTGAAAAACTGTCATGATTATTCATCACTATTGGCGTGAGTTTTATTAAGAAACTGTTACATATGTCCCAAAGCTTTTTCTTTTGTAACAGTTCATTCGTCAACTGTCATGGTTTTGCATATTAAACTATCACCAAAGCCCATATTTGTACTAGTGACGGTTCATGGAAATCAACCATGCCGACTGTGGCAAACCTATGGGGCCCATTTTACGTGTGTTTGACTTCTAAAAGGAAGAAACACGATCCCGGAAGGATTTTAAACCCTAGATTTCGTGGATACTATATAAGGGGACTCCCAAGACATTAAGAAGAGACCTTTTAGACTTGAAAACAACAAGGAGAAGAAGGAGCTAGGGCTTGGAGTTGCGATTGAACATCACGATTTCTAGGGTTTGATTTACTTTCTTTCTTATAGATTTTCCATGGATTTTGAGAAATCCATGATGAACTAAACCTTTCTTATTGGTTAAGGATGTAACCTAAAGTCATGAACATGTTATTCAATTAATGCATTAGTTCCGTTATTCACTCTCTTGTATATCGTTCAAGTTTTACTATGTATAACATTTATTTGATTGTGTTCATATAATATGATTATTTATTTCACATGTTTGAGTCGCAAATTAAATATCTTAATAAATTCTCTATAGGTAATTAGGAGTCTTAGGTAATCTTATCAAGAACCCTAATACCTAGTAGTAATTTGTGATCACTAGCAGTGCGAATCGTGAAGGAAGTCACAAGTAAAACTTGGCCTAGGTTGAATATGCCACGATTGTGTTTGTATTGCCTATGAGTAACCTGTCTCACGGAATCTAAAGCTTTCTTCAAATTGAATCTCTTAGCGATAAATCATTAGGTTATTTCTTAGAAAAGAATTCATATATTAGCGATTGCAATATTTGTTGAGTAGTGGAGACGTAACGAAGTGCTGACACCGAGTGGCGATAATTTAGGGTTATTGGTAACATGAGAGAGTGAATGGTGATATTGATGTTTGATTGCATGGCATGTGTAATAATGGACGGTGAATTCCTTAACCAGTCCTCTCTTATAATATTTTCTTGAACACTATTAGTTTAAATCTTAGTTTAAATTACTTTGAACAACAAAACCCCCTGTTTACATAAGTAATCAAAATAACTTGACAACCCATATCTCCCTGAGGAACGAACTTGTTCTTACCGCTATATTCTAATCCATATTTATGAAGTAGGGAACTTGAAAATAATTTTGCTTGGATGACAACCGACCAACATGATGTAGTCAATTATCTAGAATCTATGTTTTAGGGTGAAAACAAATGTACGCTAAAATCGTACTTTCAAGTAGGTTCAAGAGATCAAAATTGAACAGGACCAGCCTAAACCAAGAAATAGTTGTTCACTCCCTGCTTCAATTACAAAGGTGGAGAAGATTGGGTAGATCTTAGGGGAGGGAAGCAAAAAAGGTTGAGAAATATCAGTGTGATATGTAGTGTGTGAAGAAGAAAGGATTATCTGAGAGGAACCGTTGATTCTGTATGTTTAGTTTCTCCTGACTTGTTTTCTTGTTGTTGAATGGATGAGAACTATCTATTTATAGTTCGAATGAGACACACTGGTTTCTCGTAAGTCGTAGAATTTAGGGAGAGGTGGATAAGTGATGATTGTGGAAATTATAATGGGGTGGTGTCCGAAAAGTAAGGAAGACATGTCAGACCACTACTCATCATCCTCTCAACTGCTCTGTAACAACACATTACTTGTTATCTTCTTGTTCGTGGAGGTGGTGCCACCACCCACGATTGTCGTAGACCGCCAGACCAATACCCCAATGAGAATCCCCCCATGTGTTATAATTGATATCCGTGGAAATAGTGGAGTCATAAGCCACTATTGTTTTGATTAGGTCAAGTCAAGTCAAATGACTTTCTAAGTCAGTGAGGCAAGTTGTGCGACTCACTGGATTGATATCAGACTGATTAGTTTCGGTTCTGGGAAGTTCAATGGTCATGTACTTGTTTGGGAGTAACATAACAAATTTAATAACCAAGTATTATCTCAGAAGTGACTTAGCATAAGTCTGAGAGGCATTTGAAGCCAAATGTTGTTGAGGGATTCTTAGGCAAGGGGATCTACTAGAATTCATATAAGATTTGATATTGGGCCAATATTGAGAAGAAAGGCGTATTTCTGAGAGACATAGCTGGCAAAGCTATTGCTTGCTACTTAGCGCAAATAGTAATGTGCTAAATTTTTTTAATACAAAAGTATAAGGTGCTAACCTCTCAGGAGTAAGACCAACATGCATAGCTTATAGCTATTAATTATGCTAGAGTCAGAAATCTAGTGTCAAGGAGGTTCGAAGTTAGCACCTCAATTAGGTCAAATATTATTCTTAGCACTTCTTGTGCTAAGTCACTAACTATGGATACGCTAGGAATAAGGGTGTGTTGTCTATGGAGAGCTAGGGACGCGCCAGGCCATGGTTAGGGACGCATCAAGTTGCTATGGACGTGTTAGGATAGTAGGGACGCATCAGCCACTATGAGGGACGTGCTCGAGCTAGGGCACATATGAGTTAGGCATGACAGGCACGTGCTCGAGCTAGGGGCGTGCTCGAGCTAGGGACGCATCTGATGTAGGGATGGCAGGGACGTGCTCGAGCTACGGGCGCATCTGATCTAGGGGAGCATTGGCCTTAACCGTTACTTGGGGATGCGTCAAGTAAGTGGTGTACCAGTACTCGGGGATGCGTCAGCGCTGGTGGGCCGTTACTCGAGGACGCCTCATCCAAATAAGGTTGGTAATCAGGGATGCGTTAGTTAAGGCACTTGGCCGCGAAGAGAAGAGATGGCGCTTTTGGCGATAAGCATATTTAGTGCTAAGATTAAGGTGCTAAGGTGATGGTGCAGTAACTAAGGCCTCATTAGGCCAAGATGTGCTATCTAAGACCATGTTAGGTTAGTTCGCGTTTCTCAGGTGCCAGGTCTAGCACCATGAAAGTGAGCGCTAAAGTGGTTAACTAGTGTCAATGTGGTGCTAAACTAAATAACTAGTGCTAACTTGGTGCTGATGGAAGAGACGACTAGGGTTAGCCGAGCTTAGAGGTTCAATGCGTTTTTATGGAATTGCTTCTTGGTTGTGGCGTATCCAAGAGGAGTGGCGCATCATTTGTGGAAGCAAAGTGCTAAAGTAGCATATTCGAGAAGTATTCGTTGCGAATAAAGCGTTAAGCTAGAATGTACTTTTGGGGTTTAAGCATTAGTTTCCCGATTTTGATGGATGTTGCTAGAACATCAATGCGCATTCGAGACAGGTTCAAGGAATTCAGCCGTAGAATTTATACGACTTGGGACTAGTTCGATATTGCATGAATATTATGAGTATTAAGGAGGCTGCAAGGCCATTTTAAAATGTTTAAAGAGGATTTGTACTCTTAATTCACTTGCAAAATATAAGCAGAGATACAATATTCCATATAAGCATATGCGCATTAATACGCACATGTATATTCTTACTGTTTGACAAGAAGGCAATTTTACGATTCTAACCCTTGTCAAAAAAATTTGCCATCTACACTATATAGACTTGATGTAGAATTATATCATATAAATTTCAGTCCACAAGAAGCACACACTTAGAGAAATAAATTGCAACATTATAGACATGATGTAGTCAATCATCCGGGATTTAAGAACTTATATATTGTTTTTGAGTTATGCCGACGACTAGTGGAAACAAACAAAGGAAAAGTTTACCCTCGAGTTAACAGGTTGATTCGTCCTATATTAAGTCTTCCAATTTCTATGACAAATGTAGAACGATACTTTTCAACAATATCATCTGTTAAACCAGCCGTTCGCAACAAAATGAAAAAATAATTTCTTTAAAAATATATGATGGTCTACATCGAAAATCTCCTAGAAAAATAATCCAATATAGATTCAATATTAGACGAGTTCATTTCTCATAAGGATCGCTCGTTACATTGTAATAGATGGGGTTCTAGTGAATAATAGTTGATAGTTTTCTGTCTTTTTCTTTTTTCTTTTTTCTTTTAAAACACTGTTTTGTGTGTATATATGTGGACTTTGACCATTGCACAAATATATAAAATCTTTTTTCCTTTTTTTTCTTTGGATCCATGGTGTTATCCCGTGACTAATAGGTTTCAATAGGTTTCAAAATATTAATAGGATACTAATCCATTTCGGATTACCTAGGCGGGCATGATGATGTTGTTGAACAAGGCCTTGTGAAAGATGTAGGTATCTCAAATTGCAGTGGCAATTCTCTTCTTAATCAATTTTTGCATACTCCACTAGTAAGTTTGAGTTTCTTAATTTTAGAAAAACGTCCACGGATACGGGATACTTACAAGCAGTTTAATAGAAAGGACTCAGTTGGCTGCTAACCAAGTGAATTACATCTTTGTATACAGGATTGCATGGTTGAAGTTTTTTTTTAACCTTCCCATTTTAAATTCCTAGTTATACCACTGATAATTATTGATGTCTATTATGATTTTAGAGACTCTTGAAAAATAAATTCTTTTCCACTGTAATTATAATGATAATGATATGATAAAGTTTCTGTTGATTTAACTGCATATAATAATTAATGAGTACTTGCATCTAGATTCATGTCAATTTTTTATAATTTTAAAATAATTAATGTGTACTTATATCTAGATTCATGTCAGTTTTGATAATTTTAAATTTTAAATTTTTTTAAAACATATTTTGTTTCTTTGTTTGTCCAGTTTTTTGTAAAATGATTAATTAAAAGAAAATGATAGTTGGATACGTAGTAAAATGTTATTGGAGATGTTTTTTTTGCTGCACTCGACTTACTCTTTTTGCACTTGAAGACTGTTTTATAAAAGTATTTCGTATTTCTTGATCTATCCTGGCTACAATTTTACAAGTATTCAAAGCTTGGAATTGGAACATCATTGGAGGAAAATTAAGGAAATCTGGGACCTTATGTACTATACAATTACATGAAACATTTGGAAGGAACGTAATAACGGGGTGTATGGTGCTAGAAGCAAATCAGATAAGGAGATTATTGTTCTAGTTAAGCAAACTATGGTCCTTTGGTCTTACGAGAGAGAATCTTTTAAGTCAATTAGCAATAATCAAGTATTGTACAACTGTGAACGTATCCACCGTATGTAATGTAGCCTTTGTAACTTGTAATCTGGCTCTGCTATTTTTTCTTTTAATACAACTTTCTCTTTTTTATAAAAAATATAGAAGAAGAATTGTTTGACACAATTATTCTCATATTATTTAACAATTCCAGTACCATTTTTGATACAATATTATTATGATAATAAATTTAAAGTTAATTTCTGTCATATTACGTTGTTTCTATTGTGTTTTACATTTCTATTAAAAGAGAGCACAATCTGATATGTATAATGCCATTATTTTCCACTTTCAAAATTGAAGGAGTTCAGTTTCACTTTTCACCTCTGATTTGAAGGCCGCAACATGGGACAACCTTTGTTTAAAAATGCTCTATGAATCGTCGATTATTGAGTTAACTCAGTGAACTTTTTTATTGTTCTTATTGTTTTTCTAATGATCTTTGAATCTTTATCTTTCTTTTTCATTAATCCTTTTCTTAATGTCACTTTTCCTATCTTAGTAGGTAATATTGTTTCAGTATGTTTAGTTTTTTAGCACTTCAACTTCTGTTTTTTGCTATTCGGCATTAATCTTTATTCATATAGTACTGAACTTTATTCACTGTATGTTTTTCTTTCAAAGCCAAATTTTGTTGATCCTATGGTAGAGTAATTTTTCTCACAAATCTTTGTTTAGGTCACCAATGGTAGAGTAATTTTTTCTTTGCAGCATCCTCTTACTAATGGAGAGCTTTTTGTTTTGGACCATGTTTGTCATTTTGATCACCCTCTTTTTGGCAGTATTGCCCTAACAAACAGTTTTGCTATCCATCACTTCAATGATGGCTCATAATTCCTAAAAGTATGTTTAAGTATCATCACCATTGTCATTTCTATGATCTAGTTTTAGATCCCATGTTATTTGAACCGATTCAACAAACTTATTTTGTTTTTGGAAAGAAAATTCGCAAAATTCAAAAACGTATCTTTCCCCTTATCAAATCCACAATCATCGGAATTACAACTGTGTTTCTTTTTTGTCTCCATTTATTCAACTATTTTCCATTTATTATGTGGACTATTTCCATGTTTATCAATATAACCATTTATTGTTCAGTAAAGAAAATATTCACATAACAACATTCTTTCCTAGTAACTGCTTGAATCTTGATTCTTCTAAAAATCATAAACCTTTTACTCCCTCAATTTCAATACCCAATACTGTCTTTTTGCATACTTTTTTCACAAGACAATAGCTTCCAATAACCCCTCTAAGATTTTGGGAATCACTTCTCAAATGGAAACGGCTAGTATTAAAGAAAGACAATCTAGAAGGAGATTTATTGGTTCTTCCAAAGCTCTGAACGCTGATGATGATGAATGGTCCAACTGTCCTATAGGAATATGATGAAGCAATATGAGATATTAATAGAAAGATCTCTACTGATCCAGCAGATTGTAGGCCAAGGTGGAGCAATATGATTAATGCACGAGTTGAGATGGAGCTATGCAAACCATTAATTAGAGAGGAATGGTGGAACACCTGTGCAGGAGGAGTAGTTTCATTAGATATCATTGGGAAAAGCAGCCGCACAATTTATGTAATCAATGCTACATTGTTGATCATAATGAGACAAACTGCGTTAGAATTGCTAAAGAATTAAGGCTAGATGCTATTGACCAATATGAGCAACATTGTAAAAAACAAGAAAAAAAATTCTGAAGGCTCAGTGGTTATATTTACTGAACATCCAATCAATACAAATGGATGTGAAGAAGCAGGTTCAACTATTGTAGACATGAGACATAATAAGAGGATCAAGAAACCATGAAAGTTACCAAACAAAAACCAATGATAATATCATTTTACCCTTTAAAGCTAATCATGGTTTAAAGAATATTGACAATGTCCCTGATACTTCACATATTATTATTATGGAGCACATGGATGAAATGGAGATGAATGGAGATGAAGAGGTGGCAAATGTAAACAGAGAGCTCTCTCCAAAAACACAAGAGGGTGCTGCAAACTTGGTAATCTTTCTTAAAACTTTTTATTTTCCAATTTCCTTTCAAAAATCTTAAAATATTTAGTCTTAACTCACATTTTAGTTGCTTCACTGTTATTTTAGATTGTTTTGGTTTGGTTATGTTCAAGTCTTTCATTAGGCTTTATAGTTATTCTACCACAATCATGAAAATCCTTTCTTGGAATGATCAAGGGTTTAAATCCTCTATAACTAGGAATCATCTTAAAGATCTAGTTAGAGCTTAAAACCCCGATATGATATTTCTATGTGAGACTAAACTTAGTTCTCAAAAACTCAAACCTTTATTCACTCCATTCCAGTATCCAAATCATACCTTTATAAAGCCTATTGGTGCAGCTGGAGGTCTTGTCCTGATATGGAAAAATGGGTTCACATGTGAGCTTATGGAAGCTGGAAATAATATTTTCCATGTGCTTATTCAGTTTGACATGAGTAAACTTGAATTTCTCTTGTCTTGTATTTATGGTTACTCTAACTATCATAAAAAGAAAAATCAGTGGACTCATATCCAAAAAATTGGTGCTCAAATTGATCAACCATAAATTGTTTTAGGTGACCTGAATTTTCATTTACCGACTGATACTTGTCAATCTTCTACTTCTTCAGATGGTTTTATTAATTCTATTGTTTCTGACTGTGGCCTAGGATATATTGAGTTTGTTGGAAAATATTATACATGGACTAGTAACAACATTGGAACTGGGGACAAAAGATCTGGAACTGATATGGCTTTCAGTAATAGTGAATGGCTTATTCACTATCCTAACACCAAGTTATATCATCTAAATCAACTAGGTAGCGACCACAGTCCTATTGTTCTTGTTACTAATCCCAAACATAATAAATGTTGGATTCCTTTTAAGTTTTTTATGACTTGGTTAACTGATGAAACATGTTCTAATGAAATTGTTAAAGCTTGGTCTACAAGGTTTGTTGGCTCTCCAGGTTTTCAGTTGGTAAAAAAGCTTCAAGTCACAAGAAAGTTGCTTTCCGGGCAGAATGAAGAACACTTTGGTAACATAAACATTCAGGTTGATCGTCTTCAGAATGAATTGGGCTCTTTACAAGACCAGGCTCCTTCTTTATCTGCCAGTAATCAAATTATTAATGTTAACTTGGAATTAGGCAAGTGGTATAAGAGAAGATCTGAATTTTATCAACAAAAGTCTAGGGAAACTTTCCTTAAAGAGTTGGACTACAATACCGAGTATTTTCATACAAAAACCAATCGTAGAAAGGTTCAGAACAACATAGATTCGATTCTTAATTCTAATGAGCAATAGAAACAAACAAGAAAGGAAATAGAAAATCTCCTCACTTATCACTTTCAAAGTATTAGCACTACTACTTTTCCAACAATCAATGAAGGCTACTACAACATTATTCCTTCTCTGATCACTGAAGTTGATAATATGGAGTTGATGGGGATACCTAAGAATATTAAGATACATAACACTCTCAAGAGTATGGAGAACTGAAGTGCACCAGAACCGAAAGGTTTCCAGGCAGGGTTTACACGATCCAATGGGATGCAGTTGGGTTAGATGTCTGCCTCATGGTGAAAAGGTTTTTTCGAACAAAGCACATATGCAAGCAACTGAACAAAACTTATATCTCTCTCATTCCAAAGAAAAAGAAAGCTACAACTGTTGCGTATTACATACCTATTGGTTTGTGCAACACCTCATACAAGATTATCCATAATTTTAGTTAACAGAATGAAGCTTTTGATGGAAAAAACTCGTATCTCCTTTCCAAGCGGCATATGTTTCCGGAAGACTAATAAGTGATAACACCATTATCTCTCAAGAGATTATTCACTCTATGAAGAGAAAAATAAGAGGTCAAAATAGATGGATGGCTCTAAAATTGGATATGTCTAAGGCGTTTGACAGATTAGAGTTTGGTTTCTTAATCAAAGTCTTACAATATTTTGGGTTTAGTAATGATTGGTGTCCACTAATCCATCAATGTATAAGCACCACAACTCTTGCATTGATGCTTAATGGCTCCCCTTGCGAATATTTTCACCCTTCCATAGGAATAAGGCAAGGGGATCCATTATCTCCTTATTTATTCATTCTGGCTATGAAGTTTCTATCTAGAAAACTCACTGAAGCTCATTGCAACAAGTCTATTATTGGTATTAAAGTGGCTAACAATTCACCTACCATTAATCATTTGCTTTTTTGAAGATGATTGCTTGATCTTTACTCAAACAACTCTTACTTCTGTCAACAGTTTGCTAAACTTGCTTCAGGATTTTGGCTCTCAATCAGGTCAGGTCATTAATTTTGATAAATCTTCAGTTTATTTCAGTAAGCATACTAATCCTGAAGTTGCTTCTACTCTTACACATATTTTGGGTGTTAAAGTCATGAGCTCTAAAGAAAAGTATATATGGTCTCCATTATTTATAGGTCACTCAAAGCAGGAATCCTTTGCTTCTATAAAGGAAAACTTTGAAAACAAGCTAACCAGCTGGAGTTCTAAAGTTTTTTCTCAAGCTGGATGTTGTACAATGGTGAAACATGTTTTAAACTCCATTCCTCTTTATCAAATGGGAACCTTTATGATGCCTAAAAATCTCGTTACTAGTCTCATCTCAATTCAAGGAAGTTCTTTTGGAGTCATAAGTCAAATAAAGGTACTAATCTTTTAGCCTGGAAAAAACTCTGTAAGTCTAAACATATGGGTGGTCTTGATTTCAGGGATTTGGAAAAACTCAACTTGGCATTACTGGCCAAATTAGCTTGGAGAATTTGCACCAAATCTTCTCAACTTTCGGTACAAGTTCTTCAACCTAAATACTTCAAGAATGGTGATTTTATTCATATGGATATCTCTACTTCTAATATTTCTTGGGTTTGGAATGGGATTGGTAAGGGTTTAAGAATTATTTCATGGAAGTCAATAATGGTAAAAAAAAAAACAAAATATGGCTAGAGAGATGGATTATTGGTATTCGTAATCCACCTGTACCTGTTGCAACTGATTACAACTCTTATGAGTTTGTCTCTGAACTGCTAGAGCCAAACACCAATTTGTGGAATGTCAGTCTCATTAAATATCTGTTTGATGAGGCCACTGCTTGCAGAATAATAGGTATGTTCATAGACATAACTAAGGATGACGTAATGGTTTGGATGCCATCCAAGGATAGAAAGTTCTCAGTTAAGAGTACATATAGGCAGCTAGCTACCACTACTTTTGATGCACAAGTGAACGGGAATATTGTTCAAGCTGAAGTATGGAAAAAGGTTATGGTCTACTAAGATTTCTCATAGGATTAAGTTATTCGTTTGAAAGTGTATAAGACAAATTCTTCCTACTAGAAGCAGGTTGGCCTTTTTTGTTCCTGACATGGAACTGAGTTGCGGCATATGTGGTAGAGCAGAAGAAACTACAGAGCATCTTATGATGGAATGTAGACATGCGAGAGAAATCTGGCAAAGAATCAATATAAATATAAATGTACTGCGCAGAAGCTGTTCTTCTTTTGCTGAATGGGTTTTATCCTATTTCAGTGATGATTTGTCTAGAGATGATGAAACATGGCTTAGCACTTTGATGATAGTGCTTGGATAATATGGAAAGACAAATATGAATCTGTCTTTCAAGGGTATACTCTCAACTCTTATAACTCGGTGCAAAAAGTAAACTATTTTCTAGCACAAACTATACATAATTCTGATGCACAAGTTAATAATATTAATTCCTTTAGTCTAGCTCAATACATTAGGTCTGAATGGAAGCCACCTGCGTCAAGGTTTTGTAAACAAAATGTAGATGTTTGTCATTATGATACAGGCCATTGCGAAGGAGTTAAAGGTCCGTTTGCAGTAGAAGCACAAAGTCCACAGGAAGCAAAATGCAAGGCAGTAAGGGAGGCATTGTATTGGGACAAAGCTTTGCACCTAAAGAAAGTTCACATAGAGGCAGACGCTAAAGTTGTGTTATTGAATCAATCAATGATGAAGTTCTTACTATCCATTGGGATAACAGGAACATAACCAAGGAAATCAAGAATTTAGCTTCTTCTTTTGAAGTTTGCATTTTTCACTTTTATTAGTATAAACGGCAATCAAGTGGCTGATGGCATCTCAAAGTCAGTCAGAACAAATAGATGTTCTTTTGAAAATAATAGTGTTTTCCCTTCTTATGTCTATGACATATTAGAAAGGGATCAAAACTATGTGAGATTCTAATTTTCTCTAAACAAAATTTTAAGTTTATCAAAAAGAAAATTAAGGGAGTTCGGTATTTCAAAATACACTAAATTTCGGGTTGTAGAGGAACTTACGCTAAATCTTCGTGGGCCATATATATATAAATTCATATTTAATTATTTATCAGCTTATGTTCATGTCCAAAGATTCCGAAGAATCATTCTTACGATGTGTTTGGATGACGGGAAAAGAATCACATTCCCAAAAACCCTACTCCCTGATAGGGGGAATCCTAAACCCACCATCTTTATGGGGTTTAAATTCTTTTATTTTTGAAAATTATATTCCTAACCATCCTCTGTTCCTATTAACAAATATTTGTGTGTTTAGGAAGTTGATTCCATTTCCTCTGACCAAACACGCTTGTAACGGAACTGAGCAAAGCTGTCAAGAAGACGAACAAACTTTATCTTCACTAGTCAGCAAACAGATTCCAACAGGTTGGTGAGTTTTATTGGCATCTTGACTTTCTTCTATCTCCGTAGTAGTCGAATCTTGAATCTGGTGATAAGACTTATTCAGATTGCATACTCTCAATTCTCAGATTTAATTTTTTTTCCCCCTTTAAAGTTCTCATTCATGGGAACTCATCAAGATGATGATCCATTGCTCTTAGACGATCCACTTTTGGAGGTTAGTATATCGGCTTATTCTGTTTCTCTTTCTTCTAGTTTTTTTTTTTTTGTTTTTTAATTGAGCTTAACAATTTAATGCATGAATGTATATCTCTATAGTTCTCAACTATATTGATTTTCCTTTTAGTATCTGCTCAGACAATTGGGGCCAAAGAGGATGGAGGGGGATTAACGGAAATCAAGAATCTGTTTGAGTTTTGGATTTGAGTTCTTAGAAACTATTTTAGGTTAAATTTTTGATGTTTGGTGGTAATTGTATTTGTTGCCATTATGAAGTAGTTGCCATGATAAATCCCTGGGATCCATAGATTTCAAGAGTAATTGGTAGTTAGTTCTTTCATGATCCATCTGAAGTTATTCATTTATCGATTTTTATTTGTGTTACAATAATAATCAATCATAATTTGATCTTGAATTATGGGGATATATTACGTGTTCCTATCTTCCTAGAGTGTTGAAGTGTAGTTCTCTAGATTGGCTGATTTATCTGCAGAGCAGTCACATTTAGCATAGATTGTAAATGTGTAGTATAGGCAAAGCATTAGTTGTATAGCACTTTACATCTACAAGGTAGCCCAAAAGATAGGATTGTCAAGCAGAAACCCTCGCTCTACTGTAGAAACATTCCGACCATGTGACTTCTTTTCAAGAGGGTTTCCTGTGCTGAAAGCTCAATTACTTATTTATTTTTGTATTACTTGAACTTCCCTATGTTGTTTTTGACTGTGTATTTCTTTCCGGTCTCTTAATTTTTAGCTGCTATCAACTGGTATGCACTTTTGTAGGTTATAGACGACGCTTTCATGCGGAATTATACCAAAGTAAATGCTTTCGATCTTCTTAACAATGTTGTACCTCAGTTTTCATCAGATATCTATGACATGGTGATGCCTTGGTCAACAAAATCCGTGATCTGAGTTTTACACGATTTATATGGACTCCAACTGACCTTTGTCTCACATTGAAGTTTTGGGAGGTTGTTGATTTTGAGGAACTATCACACTCCCTTAGGCCATTCAGATTGAACTCAGTTCAATCATCTGATTTTCATGTTGCCAAAACTTATACTAAGCCTCTCGAATCAACAGTAGATGTAAATAGTCTATATGGTGTTACAGAATCTCAAAGTCATGGATCATCTTTTACTTATAAATCACCACCATTATCTTCCTTAGTAGGCTTTACTTTCTTTTGGTACTTTTATATTCTTTATGTTTCATTTCCAAAAAGGAACATGTATTTAATGCTTTTCATACACTATACCATTTCAGAGTGGAAGTAGAGGAGAATACACAGGTGATGGATCTGTTGATGTGAAAGGGAATCCCGTGCGTAAACACAACACAGGAAACTGGAGAGCATGCCCATTTATACTGGGTATTCAAACTTTCTTAGTTCCTACTGGTCTAAAATGATTTGCTTCCCATGTTCACTGTATCCTCTTTCTCCTTACATTTGCAATCAAATTACAGGTACCGAATGCTGTGAGCGTTTGGCCTACTATGGGATTGCAACAAATCTTGTTACTTATCTCACCAACACATTACATGAAGGAAATGTATCTGCTGCAAGAAATGTTACTACATGGCAAGGCACTTGCTACCTTACACCCCTCATTGGAGCAGTTCTTGCAGATGCGTATTGGGGAAGATACTGGACAATTGCAGTTTTCTCCACAATATACTTCATTGTAAGTTTTATAGCAAGCTACTCTCTCAATGAATTTATTTAATTAATTCCTGAAATGTTTGTTAGGTTCCTTTCTTTTAGTGAGGTAGTGTATGAGTCAACTGAACCTAGCAGTTTGTTATCCTTATTTTTTTCTTTATACAATGGAGGTCTTTATATTAGTTATATCGTCATGGTTAAATCATATCTAACAATTTTCGTCAAAATTTTTCTGAAGTTTTTATTGTTTCTTTCGTTTACCCTTGTAGACTAGTAGAGTAAGAGTCAAAGAGAATATCGCAGTTTGTTATTCTCAATGACCTTTCTGACTTGTATATACTGGAAGGCTTTCTGTTAACTATCATGGTTAACTAGAATTAGTAATTTTTTTTCAAATAACTATTCACTGACTTGAGGGTTCAACCATTCCGCTGAGAGAGAAAATATGTTCAGGTCGATAAACAAATATAGCTTGATTCGTTTTTTTTCTTATCTAATGGTATGTGGTGATGACCTAAATAAGTTGGGTGGCTGCTGGATTCTGATATCCCTCAGTCTCTTACAGCTTTTGTTTTTTCTTAAATTAGTCGTTGAACATTCCATTTCTTTTTTTTCTCTTCTATATCAGGGAATGGCTATGTTAACAATCTCAGCAGCAGTTCCTGCCTTTAAGCCTCCTCCTTGCGTTGGCACTGTTTGCTCACCTGCATCTTCTGAACAATATGCAATATTCTTCTTTGGTCTGTATCTGATTGCTTTAGGGACTGGTGGTATAAAACCTTGTGTCTCGTCCTTTGGGGCTGACCAGTTTGATGATACTGATCCATCAGAGAGAGTGAAAAAGGGGTCTTTCTTCAATTGGTTTTATTTTTCCATTAACATAGGAGCTTTGATATCTAGCAGTTTTCTCGTGTGGGTTCAGGACAATCTTGGGTGGGGCCTAGGGTTTGGCATTCCAACATTATTCATGGCCCTTGCCATTGGAAGTTTCTTTTCAGGAACACCGCTCTACAGATTTCAGAAACCTGGAGGTAGCCCGCTCACAAGGATGTGTCAGGTTTTGGTTGCAACTTTCCGCAAGTGGAATGTTGAAGTCCCACACGACACTTCTCTTTTATATGAGCTGCAGGAAGGCTCTGCGATCAAAGGGAGTCGTAAACTGGAGCATAGTGATGAACTCAAGTAATTTCCTTTTAACTTGATTTATATACTGAATTCTAGCGCCTGACTAGTTACTACCACTTCCAACACATTGCTGTTCTGTATTTGTTTCTCATGATTATAGCTTGCTTCCTCCACATGCTTACTTTGTTCAGCTCTGTCCGAAATTGTTCAATGAACTCATTCTTGTTATAGTATCTTTATACAAGTGGTCTACAAAATACAATTTATATTCGAGTTCAAAAAAATTAAAAAGTCTAAAATAGTGGAGAAATGAGTTAAACTCAAGATTATTTGTGTGAATTACCTTTGCTAGGTGAAACTTGCTTGATGTACATCCCTATGTTGTTAAGGGCTTAAGGCGTGGCGCAGCGCAGCGCAGCGCCGGGTGTAAAATCCCGAGCCGCAGCGAGGCGCTGCGAAGCCGCGGCATATAACTATTATAGCCACATAAGTATTTACTATATAAATTATAGGAATATCATATCAAATGAATTCACAAAAATAACTGACATTCTATTAGTGGTACTATGTAAATTATAGGAATATCATATCAAATTAATTCACAAAAATAACTGACATTCTATTTAATGGTATTATATAATACTATTACTTATCAGGGATATGCAGTTAATGGTATGAGCTTAATAGGCTCATGAAGTATTTTACTTCAAATGTGTATAGTATGACAATTTTCAAATTTCATGGCTGGTGCAGGTGCCTCGACAAAGCGGCAGTAGCATCTAACACCGAGATTAAAAGTGGCGACTATTCAAATTCATGGAGACTGTGCACTGTAACTCAAGTTGAGGAATTGAAAATACTGCTCCGTATGTTTCCTATATGGGCTACTGGCATAGTTTTCTCTGCCGTGTATGCTCAGATGTCTACCATGTTTGTTGAGCAAGGAATGGTTATGGATACTAAAATCGGTTCTTTCACTATTCCCCCAGCATCTCTATCAACTTTTGATGTTGTCAGTGTTATCGTGTGGGTCCCACTGTACGACAAGTTCCTTGTCCCAGCTGCGAGGAAATTCACTGGTAAAGAAAGAGGATTTTCAGAGTTGCAGAGAATGGGTATTGGTCTTTTCGTCTCTATACTGTCTATGGCAGCTGCCGCACTAGTAGAGATCAAACGACTACAAGTTGCAAGAGAACTGGGTTTGGTGGACCAGAAAGTTGCCGTACCCATCAGTATCTTATGGCAAATTCCTCAGTACTTCTTGGTGGGAGCTTCTGAAATTTTCACCTTCATTGGGCAGCTTGAGTTCTTCTATGATCAGTCTCCAGATGCCATGCGAAGTCTATGTAGTGCCTTGTCACTACTTACAACTGCTCTTGGAAATTACCTAAGCTCTTTCATTTTAACCGTCGTAACAAACCTAACAACTAAAGGTGGAAGCCCTGGATGGATACCTGATAATCTGAATAAAGGACGTCTCGATAACTTCTTCTGGCTCCTTGCTGGCCTTAGTTTCTTAAATTTGCTTGTTTATGTATTATGTGCTTCAAGGTACAAAAGCAAGAAGGCTTCTTAAAGTAGAACATAACTCTCCTTTTGGCGATTGACTTCTACTGTTCTTCACTAAAACACAAGCACACATATATATGTATATATATGGTGTACATATGCTTCTCCGCAATTTAAAATTTTCAACTAGGTAACTTCTGTAACCACTGGTTCGTAAACTAATGGTTTAAACAGGAATCGCTTTTTATTTCTTTCATGTTTTTAATGTAACGTTTGTAACAACCTGGTAGCTGGTATACTTTAATTTGTACCTCACAATCAGTTCTCTACACCAATTTGTGAATAGAAATTTAGAAAAAAGAAGAAAAAAAATGGTGTACCAAGTAAGGGTTGGCAGGCTGTGTAAACTTCCTGCTCCCCTACATGACATGTTTATGTACTTTATTTACCCTCCTGTTATTTATTGGATGCAGCTGGTATAGACATTTAGTTGGGTAACGCTATTCATGGATGACCTCCTGTTAGGCTGTTATTCATTAGATGCAAGCATTGTAGTCATTGGATCCACTCCTACATTGTCTAGCCTGCGAAGTGTCACGGTCCACCCATTTTTCCACATATTGGGTTGGTCCATGACAAGAGTCTAGGTCCATTGGAAGGACCTAGAAGATTAGGGAAGTCCACAACATACTAGAATGTTCTTGTATATATAATATTCTATTGTATATTCATGATAGTGGTAGAATACTTTAGAAGATGATGATTCTAGAACATATTCTAGAATCCTCCATTGTACACTATATAAGGTGGGGAACTCATTTGCTCAAATCATCCACCAACAAGCTCTTAAGCAATTGTAACATTCTCTCTCTTATAATCAAATACTCTCTTCCACTTAAAATCTCTAAGTTTCTTCTCTCTTTGTGTTCTTTTAGGCTTACTTGAAGAGTTCAAATGCCGCACGGTCTAGTCTAAAATCTTAGCCCGTGACAGTTGGTATCAGAGCAAAGCTTACGACTCAAGAATGACTGACATTAATAGCAACAACACCATGGAGAAAGGTGTCGATGGCCAAGCCAAGAAAAGGGGCAAGTCCAAGGATACACAAACAAGTCTTGAGGCACGAATGACACGTATGGAAAAGCGAGTGAGCGACTTCCTTATACGCGCCGAAGAAGAGTTCCTAACAAGGGAGACTCTTGAAGGGTGGAAAGATACATTCGAGGAGGCCATAAGCAAGGCGGTGGATAGTATCAAAATGGACGTAGAAGCTCGGATCCAAGACGCGATGGATGATAGCGTGGAGGAGGTGAAGGCCAAATTGCTGTCAGTTGAGCAAGAGCTAGAAGCGGTGAAAGGAAAATTGGTATTGTGCATCAACCAAGCCATGCACGAGGGACCAAGCAGACTCTCAAGAGAGGATGCTCCCAAGCCAACACCGTATAATGGGAAAAGAGACGCGAAGGAGATTGACACTTTCATATGGAGTTGTGAAAGGTATTTCGAGCATCTCGAAATGGAGGAGGATTCAAGGAAAATAAAAAGAGCCACAGTGTTTCTCACAGAGAACACTTTGGCATGGTGGAGACTTCGAAGCCAGGAAATTCAGCCAGGTATGGCTACTATCACTACTTGGTCAGATTTTAAAGCCGATCTTAAGAAATACTTCTACCCGGAGAATGCGGCTTATGAAGCAAGAGCGAAGTTGAAGTACCTTCGTCAAACGGGTACAACCAAAGAGTATACCGAGACGTATACAAACTTGCTACTAGAGATACCCAATTTATCTGAAGAAGAGAAGCTCTTCAACTTCTTGTGAGGAGCAAAGCCATGGGTGAAGCAAGAGCTAGATCGTCGTCGCGTTCAAACTCTGACAGAAGCAATAGCTGTAGCCGAGACCTTGGTCGAAAGGCCAAGCTTCGAAGAAAGAGCGAA
>JAJJMC010012064.1:420755-450039 GCA_023531435.1 Papaver californicum
GCCAAGAAGATGAAGAAGTGGGCCGATAGGAAGAGGCGACACGTGGAGTTCCAAGTTGGCGATATGGTATTTGTCAAGCTTTTGCCCCAACAATTCAAGTACACCCGGCCTCTACACAAAGGCTTACTACGCAAGTACGAAGGGCCGTTCGAAGTACTAGCCAAAGTGGGCAAAGCTTCTTACCGAGTGGAGCTTCCATCAAAGATGAAAATCCATCCCGTCTTCCACGTTAGCAACTTAAAGCCATTCAACAAAGACGAGGAAGACGAGAGCCGGGGAGTATCAAGCCGCGCACCACCCATGATTGCAACTTCCTTCGACAAAACTATAGACGAGATATTAGCCGAACGTATTTTTCGAAGGAAGGGTGTGCCGCCTTGCAAAGAATACTTAGTGAAATGGAAAGATGCATCCATACAAGAAGGAACATGGGAGCCCGAAACGTCTCTCTGGCAGTTCAAGGATGCGATCGACCAGTTTCACAACCAAGCCGCGATGAGGGCGTCGCGAGAATAGGTGGGGGAGAATGTCACGGCCCACCCATTTTCCCACATATTGGGTTGGCCCATGACAAGAGTCTAGGTCCATTGGAAGGACCTAGAAGATTAGGGAAGTCCACAACATACTAGAATGTTCTTGTATATATAATATTCTATTGTATATTCATGATAGTGGTAGAATACTCTAGAAGATGATGATTCTAGAACATATTCTAGAATCCTCCATTGTACACTATATAAGGTGGGGAGCTCATTTGCTCAAATCATCCACCAACAAGCTCTTAAGCAATTGTAACATTCTCTCTCTTATAATCAGATACTCTCTTCCACATAAAATCTCTAAGTCTCTTCTGTTTTTGTGTTCTTTTAGGCTTACTTGAAGAGTTCAAGTGCCGCACGGTCTAGTCTAAAATCTTAGCCCGTGACAGAAGGCTTACATACCAGTTTGGATGTTTGCATTGCCCAGTCCTGAGGAGGCATTCTAGGAAGGTCTTGAACCTTTTTGCCAACACAAATGGAACAATTTTGTAGGCACCATTGATCAAACTTACAGATGTTGGATCCTATTATCTCTTTAATCTTTTTTAGGAATCAGACCAATAAACATTAGCAGCACCTGAGCTAAAACATTCTTCCAATTCCAAAATTAAAACGTATGGTCCCATTTCCCGGGAAAACATTATTTATCGACATCCAATTGACTCTCTTGACTCTATAGTATCCAACCCAATCAGAGAAAAAAGCAAAAGTTTTTTGCTTTTATTATTCCTCGTCCCTTGTATTAGTAAACACATTTATAAGTTTCGATTATCTCTGCACTTATGGCTGCAGAGTTGATCTAACTAACTACGTATATTTGATCGTCAATTCGGATACTTTCTAATTGAGGAGGAAGAAGGTGAATACAATCTATATCCATTTTATCACTTGTGGTTTTGTTGATTTTGTCTTTTAAGAATTTCCTATTTTTACGTACAGTATTTTATTTGGTTCATCACTTAGGGAAAAGTCTCAGTTAGTGGGAGGAAACCGACTTTGATTGATAGGTTCGGAAATATGATCTTGACCTAATAGGTCAGGGTATCGAGTCTCGTTAAGTGGAGTTTCTTGTCTAGTTGAAGTCTACATTATCTTTTGCTCTAATAATTGTTAAGACTGGGTGATCAACTTAAAGACTTTCATTCTTGAATGTTCAAACATGGAAAAGCAAAATCTTGTACTAGGAGTTTCAATTTATCAACTGAAATAAAACTATTGGTTGACATAGTTTAGTTCAAACGGATAAAAAAGTTTGATCAAGGTCAATGTTTTTTGTTGCTATTTGGAAAGGGTCTGAAATTCTACTCTTCTTTGAAATTCTCTATCACGGCCTGCAGAAGATTCTGTAAGTAGAGTACATAGTACATTAGTTTGAGAAGTGGAGATATTTCTTCCTCGCGATTATTTGCTTTATGTTATGCAATAGGAGACTACAGTCGGGTTAACACAGACAATATGGGAAGGACAATTCATACTTATGGATTTCCTTCTTATGTGACAGCGGAACTGATCAAGGACTTCTTAGAGAATTACACCGGCAAGGGAACTGTTTATGCTCTACAAGTTACGATACCCAAAAATAAGGACCAAATCCAAGAGCATTTGCAGATATACAGTTCACTAGTAGCCAGAATGCTGAGCATGTCTTTGTTAATTAATCGACCCCAACGCCTATACTATGCAAAATCTTATCTGAAATTTTTTGAAAGGGATCGGGATATCATACCTAAGCCAAGGGTTTCAATGTTCAATCTGAAGGTTCCAACTCTGCATTTTGGATGCCAGGTTTCAAATGATTGTTTTTATACTCTTTGGAAGACAAGGGATGTTTCAGTGGATTTTGGGTTTGGATTCCGTAAATTGTGCTTTCTCTTGTCTTATAAAGAACTGCTAAAGATAAAGCACGTGAAGTATAAGCTTGAACTTTCTTATGAGAGCATCTGGGGAATCCAACTACGCCGCCCGAAGAACTTAAACTCACAGTTTCTCATAATTCAGGTTGATATCTTTAAATAAGTTCATTCATTCATAATGCTTGTTAGTGGCCCACCTTATTATATTCCTCCAGCAAATAGTTATGTTGGCATGATCTTTTTATTTTTAATTACTCTGAAACATTTTCTCTTATGAAAATATAAGCATTCAAGATTCAGAACTTCTCGCAACTAAAGGAGTCAAAACTTAATATCTCGGTGTATGTTCATCTTGAGTAGTGGAGAGTAGCAAGGGATCTGGATTCAGGTTACATGTTGAGGCAGTAGATGGGCTTCCATCTCACTGATAGCCCGTTCTTCTGTTCTGTCTGTAAATTTGCCATATGAAGTGGACACCCCTCTATTGAGATCCAGTTATCATCTATTTAATGGACTCTGCTTGGCCTCAATCTGAAGTTATGCTAGCTGACTTTTGAGCCAACTCTTTTTCAGTGAGTTGACATAGGTCAGGCCTTCAGGGTCCACGAGGCAAAACTCAGCCAAGACCCCAAGTCTCATTGACATTGAGTTGGATCTGGGAGGTAGTCAGAGAGGCTTTTAAGTGTTTATCGGGCTGCACAAATTGTTTTTTGTTGCATTAACAGTGTACTCAAGCTGCTTCCTTTAGTGGATTTGAATGTCATGTGGATGGGTCATGTCTGGTTACAGTAGTCTTTCATTAGTTAAATAGGTTAAGAGCTTAATCTCTTTATCTTTATATAAAGATCTTATGTAAAGATGAACGAGATGATCATTATAAGCGATTCCACTGGTTTACAACTTCTTTGTCAGTCGCAACAATAATCCAAGTGAATGCTCATCTGACTATCTTTATGAATTTAGCTTTAGAAATAAATTTGACAATCAATATACTGACATGCTAGTTATAGTTTTGGAGATTACTTTAAATCTTAGTGGTAGTTATCTTGCCTGAATGAGATACAACTGAAGTTTTTACTTCATACAAGTTATCTTGCCTGAATGAGATACAACCGAAGTTTTTACTCCATACAACGTCAGATGATACTTTTATAAATAAATATTGCCGTTAACAACAGTGATTGTTGTCACTATTTCCTTATCTTCAATCACATCACATATTTGATAAATTTTAATGTTTGCAGATGCTTGCTGCTCCAAGAGCTTATGCGGAACCTCTCTCATCCTTAGGAAATCCATGCAGGGATTTACAATATTTTATGCATACATTGGATGATCAGTGGGTAAGAGCTACTGATTTCACTGACTCATGTTCTATTAGGCAGTCCTCCGCAATGTGTTTGGAAATTCCATATGGCTGTGAGCTTCCAAATTTCCGTGAAAATTTCCAGTATTATACGGAAGATAAGGGTTGGTTTCACAGTGCAGCCCGGTTCTACAGTTTCTCAAAGCTCGGATCTAGTTCCAATTGTTGGGCCTCCTGACGGACATAAGCTGCGATATGATATTCTGTTTAAGGTTAATTCCTTGGTTCAGAATGGCTGCCTTTCTGGGCAAACGCTTGACGCAATTTTTTTCCGGATTGTTGACCCTTGCTCTCACCCTGTCAACCATATAATATGTCCCCTGGAGAAACTGTTTCACTTGAAAGACTGTTGTTATGAACCTGTTAAATGGCTTACTGAGCAGTACTTGAAGTACAGTTTATCAGCAAACCCTCCTAGATCAACTTCGATTTCCTTGTCAGACGGACTGGTATATGTTCGCAGGGTGCAAATAACACCCTTGAAAGTATACTTTCTGGGTCCAGAGATTAATGTTTCCAACAGAGTTTTACGTCATTACTGTCACCATATCGATAATTTTATCCGTATTTGTTTTGTTGATGAGGACTCAGAAAAAATCCGCTCAACTGATTTATCTACACGTGCAACAATGAATGACGAGAAAAAGCAAACCTTGCTTTACGACAGGATACTCTCTACTTTACACAATGGCGTAGTTATTGGTGATAAGAAGTTTGAATTTCTTGCCTTCTCAGCAAGTCAGCTACGTGATAATTCTGCATGGATGTTTGCTTCTAAGCAAGTCGGCTGCGGTCTGCTAACAGCAGCTAGTATCAGGGACTGGATGGGTGATTTTCATGAGATTAGAACTGTGGCGAAATATGCAGCAAGATTAGGACAATCTTTTGGTTCCTCGAGAGAAACATTAAGTGTTTCTAGGGATGAACTTGAAAGCATTCGTGATATCGAGATTAAAAGTAATGGAACTAAATACACATTTTCTGATGGGATTGGAAAAATTTCTTCTGAATTTGCACATAAAGTGGCAAGTAAGTATGGTTTAAAATATACGTCGTCTGCCTTCCAAATTAGATATGGTGGATATAAAGGTGTTGTCGCTGTAGACCCAAGATCAGTAAAAATGTTATATTTGAGAGATAGCATGTGTAAGTTCACATCAGAGGTCACCAAACTAGATGTTTTGTCATGGAGCAAGTTTCAGCCGTGTTTCCTTAATCGTCAAGTGATCACCCTTTTGTCTACTCTAGGCGTCAGTGATTACATATTTGAAAAGAAGCAAAAAGAAGCAGTTGATCAACTGGATTCAATTTTAAATTAACGATCCATTAAGGGCGTACGAAGCAGTTGAGATCATGTCCCCAGCAGAAACCACAAATATCCTCAAGGAAATGCTTTTGTGTGGTTACAAGCCTGATCAAGAGCTATTCTTTTCGATGATGCTTCAAACATTTACTGCGGCAAAGCTGTTAGAGTTGCAGACTAGGACAAGGATATTTGTTCCTAAGGGAAGATCAATGATGGGATGTCTAGATGAAACAGCAACCTTGGAGTATGGACAGGTATTTGTTCAGGTTTCTAGCCTTGGTCGCAATCAGCTTTGCGGGGATTCATTCTCTATGCTTAAGGGGAATGGATCAGCAGACCCTATTCTTGCATTTGGGAAACTAGTCGTTGCTAAAAATCCATGCCTGCACCCTGGTTATATACGTGTCTGTTGGAATTATTTATTTTGATTGAATATTGTAACTTGGTATATTAGAATAACTCAGAGGTTACAGAATTTTTCTTGTTCCAACTCTTAGGTTGGTAACAGACTCTTTTAGTTGGTAATACTGTATTACCAAACTTAGCTAGATTACATTGACTCTATATTTATTTTAGGATATTATTCTTCTTGATTACTGCCTTTATTCTAGCATACAGGATTTCCTTCTGATAAGGAATTACTTTCAACACTCCCTCTTAATTCCTTACCGTAACTTTCATCAAGTCCCTGAAATACTGATGCTTGTCTTTTGGAAGTGCTTTTGTGAAGATGTCTGCCACTTGATCATTCGTGCTACAGTACTTCACCTCGATCGTTCCTTTCTCTACGACATCCCTTATGAAGTGATGTTTGATTGCAATGTGTCTTGTACGACTGTGATGGACAGGATTCTTTGTCATAGCAATGGCTTACTTGTTATCACACATGATTGGGATAGCTTCTACTTGTTTCTCACCAACATCCTTTAGTACACGCTTTAGCCATATTGCCTGTGACGTTGCTAGTGCAGCTGAAACATATTCAGCCTCGGCAGATGATTGTGCCATTGTTTCTTGTTTCTTTGATGACCACGCAACTACACTTGGGCTAATAGTAAATGCATATCCCGAAGTGCTTTTCTTGTCGTCAACACATCCGGCCCAATCAATATCACAGAAACCAAGCAGCTTTACCCCTTCTACTCCTGTATTCTTTTTATACCAAATACCAAGATCAAGCGTACCTTTGATGTATCTCAGAACTCTTTTTGCAGCTCCGAAGTGTATTTGACTCGGCTTGTGCATGAACCTTGACAACAAACTTGTTGCATACATTACGTCCGGTCTGGTGGATGTCAAGTAGAGTAGGCTTCCTACCAGGCTTCTATAGAGAGATGCATCCACTTCCTTGCTTTCATATTCTTTGCTTAGCTTTTCTTTTACCGGTAGGGTAGTGCATACATGATTGCAATCTTGCATTCGGAATTTTTCAAGAAGAGATTTTGCATACTTCTTTTGGCAAATAAGTACTCCCCCTTCTTCTTGATAAACTTCAATTCCTAAGAAGTGATGCAGTAACCCTAGGTCACTCATCTCATACCGTTTCTTCATCTCGGTCTTGAATTCAGAAATCATTGTTTCATCATTACGTGTGATCACCATGCCATCCACATAAAGAGAGATAATGAGAATTCCTGACGTACTTTGTTTCTTGACATACATGGTTGGCTCATTCTTGCTTCTTTCGAACCCTTTTGCTTTGAAGTAACCGTCAATCTCACTGTACCAGGTACGAGGTGCTTGTTTGAGCCCTTACAGTGCTTTCTTCAACCTGTACACTCTATTTTCTTCTCCGGGTATCATAAATCCTTGAGGATGTTCCACATACACTTCTTCTTTTAGTGTTCCATACAGAAATGCTGATTTCACATCAAGTTGATGCAACAACCAGCCCTTTTGAGCTGCCAGAGCTATGAGAACACGGATTGTGTCATGCCTTGCTACAGGAGAGAAGCTTTCTTCGAAGTCGATTCCGGGTTTCTGTGAATAACCCTTAGCAACCAGCCTTGTTTTTTTCTTGAGAACGGACCCATCTGGATTGAGCTTTGCCTTGTATATCGACTTCACCCCAGTGACGTCTTTCTCTTCTGGTTTCTCAACGAGCTCCCATGTCTTGTTCTTCTCAATTACTTCGATTTCTTCCTCCATTTCTCTCTTCCAATCTTCCTCCTTGACTTCTTCTTCATAGTTTGTCGGCTCAATAACACAGAAATTGCACTGCGCATACACATCAGCAAGACTTCTCATTCTTTGTGGAGTTGAGTCCGGTGAAGAGGACTGTGAGGTTGATGCTGAGCTCGGTTGTAGACTTGGTTGTGGGATGTTTATCGGAGACCTGGGTTCTTCATGAGCATTGTCTTCTTCTTCTTCTTCGTCCGACGATTCATCACAGGATACAGGAATACCTGGTCTCTCCTCAGTCAGAACTTGAGTTTGCTTCTGCCAATCCCAAGTTGATTTTTCATCAAATATTACATCACGGCTGATCACTAGCTCCCTCTTCTTTAGGTTGTAGAGTCTGTAACCTTTTGATTTCGAAATGTAGCCCATGAATATGCACTTTTCACTTGTTTGGTCGAGTTTTCTTCTGAGTTGCTTCGGAAAGTGATCAAAACAGATGCACCCGAACACTCTTAAATGGTTTATAGACGACTTCTTTCTACTCCATGCTTCAACTGGAGTCTTGTCTTGGACTGCTTTTGTTGGACACTGGTTCAACAAATAGATTGCTATGGCTACAGATTCTTCCCAGAACAGCATGGTCAAACCTCTCTCATGAAGGATCGACTTTGACATTTCTTCCACGGTTCTATTTTTTCTTTCTGCTACTCCATTCTGCTGCGGGGTGTAACCTACAGTTAACTTTCTGTCCAGGCCAATATCTTCACAGAACTTGTTGAACTCGTTAGAGTTATACTCTCCACCTCGATAATTTCGTAACACTTTGATTAAGTGCCCGCTTTGTCTTTCAACATATTGCTGAAATTTCTTGAAGATAGAGAACACATCCGACTTCTGTCTCATAAAATACACCCACGTTATTCTTGAATAGTCATCAATGAAAGTAAGAAAATACTTGTTGCCACCCTGAGATGGTGATGGCATTGGACCACAGACATCGGTGTGAAATAGCTCCAACGGTGCTTTAGTTCGCCACGCCTTCTCTTTTGGGAATGCATCTATGTGATGTTTTCCGAGTGCACATCCTTCACAAACTTCCTTCAACTCATGTATTGTTGGAAGTCCATACACTATGTTCTTTTGGTGAAGGTTCTTTAGACTTTGAAAATTCAAGTGTCCAAGCCTTCGATGCCATATCCAAGAGTCAGCAACTACCTTGGATTTGAGAACAACGTTGTTGTAAGAGAAAATAAGAGGGAAACTCCTGTTTTCCTCCATCTTGACCTTTGCTACTTCGCGCTTTCTTTGATCAAGTATCTTACAGGCGAGGTCCTCAAAATGGACAGCGTATCCACGTTTTAACAATTGTCCGACACTCAGCAAATTTTGTGCTAAGTCAGGTACGAGCAACACATCTTCAATATCTTTTCTTCCCTTCTTCGTCTCTATGGAAATTGTTCCCTTTCCTTCTGCACCAACCGAGACACCATTTCCCATCTTCACCTTGGAGTTACAGGCTGAATTAACCTCTTTGAAGATGCTTTTGTTGCTGGTCATATGATTGCTGCATCCGCTATCAATGAACCAGACTTCGTTCTTTTGTTCTTTGGCTACTTGACAGGCATAAAACATATACTCATTGCCTTCTTTCTCTTCTACAAAGTTTGCTTGCTGATTTTCTTCAGAGTTACAGTCTTTTTGGAGATGACCATACCTCTTGCACTTGTAGCACTGTGGTTTATCTTTAAACCAACAATTTCTCTCATCATGCCTGTTCTTATGACAGATTCCACACCTCGGTATTGTGGACATCTCGGTGTTTATTCTGGTATAATGGCCTGTAGCTCTTCCACGACCTCGTGCATAGTGACCTCTTCCTCTTGTGGTTCATCTACCAAGGAACGATTCTTGAGTTGAGTACTTCTCGTTATTTCTCGAGACAACATTGAGTTTAGATTGAAAAGCGCTCTCAATGGTTTTTTCTGTACGTAGGTTCTGTCTCTGCTCAAACGCTTTAATAGAACCCATCAGTTCTTCAACTTCCAACGTTTCAAGATCTTTGGTCTGCTCTATGACGGAAACAATGGAATCATACCTTTCTGGTAAGCTGATGAGAATTTTCTCTACAATATTCTCCATACGTCTTCATCTGATTTATCACATCCATGACTCGGGTGAAATAATCTTTTAAGAACTCGGAATCCTTCATCTTCAAGTTCTCGAACTCCCTTCGTAAAGATTGAAGCTTTATGGTTTTTACTTGGGAACTTCCTCTATAATCCTTTTCAAGAATATCCCACGCCTCCTTTGATCTTGTAGGGTTGATGATTCTTGGGAAAATAGTTTTCGTGACTCCTTGAATCAGAAGAAGAGCTTTAGCATCTTTCTTGATGTTTGCCTTTAAATCCCTGATCTCACCGTTTGATAAGGTTTACTTGTCTTCCGGTTCTTCGAAACCGTCCTATACATACTCCAAGAGATCTTGTGAGATGAACAATGTTCTCATTCTCACACACCAGAAATCATAATTTTCTCTATCGAATTCTGGCACATAACTTTGCTTGTTGTCTTTGCCCATTCTTCCCTAGGATCTGATACCAATCTGTTGGAATTATTTATTTGATTGAATACTGTAACTTGGTATATTAGAATAACTCAGAGGTTACATGACTTTTCTTGTTCTAACTCTTAGGTTGGTAACATACTCTTATAGTTGGCAATATACTGTATTACCAAATTTAGATAGATTACATTGGCTCTATATTTATTCTAGAATATTATTCTCCTTGATTCTTTCCTTTATTCTAGCATACAAGATTTCCTTCTGATAAAAAATTACTTTTAACAGTGTCTTGTGGGCTGTCGATGTGCCAGCGTTGCACCATATGGTGGATTGTGTTGTATTTCCTCAAAAAGGGAAAAGGTGAGAGCATTACTTTATCATTTTGTTTGACCAACTAGTACGACATTGTTGAATTGTATTGTTCATTACCATGCCGGTAATTGATCTTGTTAATATCTTCCTTTTCCTGTAATTTGGAGGTACGAAGTAGATTTGATACAATTTAGTGTCCATCTATTAGATAGCGTCACCATCCTAAATCAGATGGTTTTCATTCCTTAAACCTGATAACCTGTATCTCTTCTGATGATCCATGAGATGGTATCATTATCTTCCACTTCAAATCAGAATACATGAAACTAAGTCTGTGGCTTTTGATGTTGGACATGGTGGATTGATTTCTTTTGTCTTTTCACAGTTCCGTTTAAAGGTTTGCTGATATTAGTTGACATTTTGACGTGGGCCCCATCCAAAATGAGTGTTCTGGGAGTGATTTGGATGGTGACGTATACTTTGTCTGCTGGGACCAAGAACTAATTCCACCACGTCAAATCGAGCCCGTGGACTATGATGCATCACCTGTTATGCGCTTAGATCACGATGTTAAGATTGAGGTATGGGTTATTCATTTTGTGACTTATTTAAGAAAATCTCGTTACACAATTAGATTTAGTCATTATTGCTTTCAAATGACAAAAAATGTATTTTTTCTGACAAAACAAACAATAGTTGTTGCTCTTTTTCTGCTCATCGTATGAAGAAGTTGGCGTTCGAAAGTGAAGACATTCACTGTGATTGTCTTGTTATAAAAACTTTCATTTTTGTCGTTTTGTATTGTTTGAATTCCCAGATGTATGTCTAGTTTAGTTTTGGAAACAAGATACCCTTGCCTTGTTCTACACTCCATGGTGGTTTATGGTTGTTGGTGTGTTGTTACAGGAAGTTGAGGAGTACTTTGTAAATTACATGAAAAATGACAGCTTAGGATTCATCGCCAATACCACACTGCCTTTGCTGATAAGGAGCAGCTAAGGGCATAGAGTGGGAAATGCATAGAACTCGCTAAGCTTTTTTCAATTGCTGTCGACTTCCCTAAGACAGGTGTCCCCGTAGAAATTTCCTCTCATTTACGCGTCAAAGAATAACCTGACTTCATGGAAAAGCTTGATAAACCGACTTATGAGTCAAAGCGAGTGATAGGCAAACTCTTTAGGCAGGTCAAAGATATTGCTCCCCACACCATCCATATAAAATCCTTCACTTTGGATGTGGCAAAGAAATTATATGATACAGATATTGAAGTTGATGGGTTCGAGGATTACTTAAATGATGCTTACTTCCACAAAAAGAGAATTTGGTTACAAGTTGGCTAACCTGATGGACTATTATGGAATCAAAACAGAAGTTGAGATCCTTGGTGGAAGTGTAATGAAATTGTCCAAATCATTTAATATGAGAAGAGATGCTGAATCAATTAGTTTGGCGGTTAGAGCTTTTAAAAAGGAAGCAAAGATGTGGTTCGATAAAAAGAGTAGTACTAACTCTGGTTCTCAGGAAGATGATGATATCTATGCAAAAGCTTCAGCGTGGTATCACGTGACGTAACATCCAAAGTACTTCGGATACTACCATCAAGAGATGAGTCGGTACCATTTCCTTAGTTTCCCTTGGTGTGTTTATGACAAACTGATTCACATCAAGAAGAACAGTAGTATGAGAAGGAAACACAATTGTTCACTGGAAGACCAATTCATGAGCAGTCTAAGATTAAGCTAAGAGATCAAGGTGTCCTCCAATCATATCCTCTTTTAAGATTCTATGCAGATTTGGGTATCTTTCTTATCGTACTAGGCCATGTTAGTATATAAGTACTACGTGCATGAATGTTTATAGGTTATAAACAGTAACACCATTTATAGGCTTACAAGACCAGAGAATGAGTCTGGGAGTTTTCAATGTAGTCGCTTGTGCGTCTCCAGTTGTCTACACCTCCAATTATTTTCTATCTCCCAGTTTAATCCCTTATGTTTTTTATTCAATGATTTGTGTACATCATGTTCTTGGTGCATTATTTGCTACATCTCACATCACGCATCCTAGTTGCAGATTATTACATTATAATATTTGTTGCATGGAGTATGTTCCTCTGCGTTTGATGAATGTTGGGAGTATTCTGTTTTGGTTATATCTTCTGTATATTTTGCTTAAAATTGCGCTTACTTATGATTTTATTTAGTGATAAATAAGTATTTTTTAATTCAGAGAATGTCAATTTGTTTCAGTAAGAGTTTGACAATATGAGTAAGACTGATTCGTGGATGGGTTCAAACATAATATTTCGGTATTATACATCCATGGACTATACATCTAAAAATTCCTTCTGCTACAAAACCTCAACGATAAAAAAGATGCACAAAAACTTCAAATAACCAAATCTATCTAATGTAGTTCTTGTCTTTTAAATCAACCAAATATACCAAAAATACACACAATCTCATAAAAGCCATCAAGTCATCACAACCACCTTCTCCACCACCACCACTGACACCACCACCTCCGCTACTACCAGCACCATGACCACCACTAGCACCACCACCACCCGTACCGTCGCCAATACCACCACGCCCACTACTGTCATTGTTTTCAACGAAAAAGCACTCATATAATTAGCTGAAACCATACTTGGTTTCAACATAAAATTACCATTTCACCAAAAAAAAAACATTGGTTTCGACGTTGTTTAATTTTTCCAAAAACAGTTGAAACCAAACCATAATCTTCCATATGACCAACAACAATGGTTTTGACGATAAAAATTGAGAATATCATTTGAAACCAAACTTTGTTTCAATAAAAACTAAATGTATCACCAACAAAAACTCGGAAAAATTAGTTGAAACTAAATTTCTTAAAGTTTGAACATAAACTTATTATATCACCAACAATTAAACATTGGTTTTGACGATAAACTTCGATAGAATCAGTTGAAACGAAACCTGGTTTCAATGTAAACTTATTATTTCACCAACAAAATATTGGTTTCAATATCATTTAGTTGTGTCAAAATTTGTTGAAACCAAATATGGTTTCAACATAAACTTACAATTTCGCCAACACAACATTGGTTTTGATGTTGTTTAATTTTGAAAATTAAAATGAAGTGAAGGTGGTGTTGGTGGAGGTTTCATAACATGGTAGTTTTAGTGGTGGTGTTGGAGTAGAAGGAGGAGGTGCTGGTGGTGGGGAAGGACGATGAAGAAAAGATGAATCTGGTGTTGATCAAGAATTTTAAATTGACAGTGGTAGCGTAGTGGTGTGAGAGTAGGAGGATGAGGTGTTGATTGTGGTGGTAGGAAAAAAAAAGAAGGAGGCGGAAGTGATGTTGGTGGAGGATCAGAAAATGGTAGTGGGTATTGTGGTGGTGTGAGATTATATGGAAAATGTGTTGGTGGTAGTAGCGGTATGGAAGGAAAAGAAGGAGGCGGAGGTGGTGTTGGTAGAGGATCAAGACATGATAATAGGTTTGGTGGTGGTTTAAGAGGAGGAGTTTCTGGTGGTGGTGACGAAAGAGGACTAAAGGAAGCAGAGGTGGTGTTGCTGAGAGGCGGAACATTGATTTGCTAATTAAGAAATAAAGATTGATTTAATGGAGATAAGTAGTAGTAGAATAAGAAGTTTTATGGGTAATGTTGGTATTTTTTAAAAAATAAAATGGATATAATTTACATATTTTAAAAAAAGTTTTTGTATCATTTTTGTCTAATTGGAGTGTTAGAGCACTGTTGGGTTTAACCCACCAAGCGCTGATATATCAAGTTTGGTTGTCAAGTTTAGTTGTCAAGTTTAGTTCCAAAACTCGGATGCTTGAATGTGTTAGACGGCTTCGGTAGTTTATATGACTTGATCATTCATATGATCCAAGTGTCATAGGAAGAATATACATTGGTTGTTGCTACATCTTATTGTATTGAGTTACATAGTATATTTTGTTGTACTTTTTTGTTTCAACATAACACTAATATGACTCATTTCATGAATTAGTGTTTGACTTTTAGGAAACTAGATATATGTATCTATTGGTAATTCCGGACTTTAAACTCGTGTTATAGAAGCTTTTTTCTTTGGCATAGTTTAAGTTTGTTTTGACTATAATTCAGTTTTTTAAGTTAAATAGGATTCAGGATTGTTCCCAGTACCAATTTCATTCCAGGGCCAGTCCCATAACCTATAATAGACTTGTATTTTCGAAATCTCTATCTTAATTTCATATCTTTAAGATTTTGAAAGTTGAGAAAGATTGAATAGGAAAGTTCTATGTCAGGCAATATTGAACACATTAACTCAGATATATTATCGTTCATTTATTCCTTTTGATACTCAAGGATAATATCCTAATTGATATTGTGAGAAACACTTTCGAATTCAAGTTTGGAATCGATATTTATGTGATTTCCTTTTCCAGAAATTTGCACATAACTAGTTTTCTAATTTAGCCAAATACATGGATCTATACTAGCTAATATTAGTTGTCATACTATTAGGATTTCTCATATATTAGTTGGAAAGACATTCTAAGGTTTTATTAAAACAACATTGTATGTTAATAATATCGAAAAAAATATAAAAAAATATTTTATTTTCGGAATTGGTATTAATGAAAATTTCTTTGGGAATTTAGAAATTAGGGTTTCTTGTTTTCCAATAAAACTATAAATAGTGGAGCTTATTATTCTTACAAAAGCATCCTGGCTCACACTTTGTGTGATATTGTTGTTAACTCAACATAATGGAGAGTAAGTCCGATTTGGTTCTGGACGAAAGTGCTTATGTATTTTTAAGTCTTATTTGGGATTAAGAAGCACTAGAAGCACCATTGATGAAAAACTAGATTGTTATTTAGTTTTTGTTGATTATTACTCATTGTCGAACTAACATCATAATTATCTTCTAGATAAGTTCCTTTTTATTCCATGCATCATACTCATCACTGCCACATCCAAAACTTAAAGAAAAAAAGACTTCGAAGTCATAAATAATGGATGAGAATACACAAAAACTAGCTCTTGAAGGGCCAAAAGCTGAGACATGAATTCAACAAAATTAATGCACTATCAAAGCTACAATATAATCAAGTTCGAGTACAGAACTTGGGGGCTAATTGACCCTAAACCTAAACCTCTCAATAGCTGAAAAGACAACAAAAAGCTAAAAACCCTAAAAGTCTTAAAAGAATAAAAAAATTCTCAAAAGCTAAAAAACTGAAAAATTTAACTCCAAAAAATGTTGAAAATCTGAAAAGCTAAAGCTCTCCAATCTTAAAAGTTCAAGAACAAAAAAGTGATTAAATTAAACTTACTAAACAATGGGTTTTAATCACTAAACAAAATAGTGCATCCACTAAGCTGTAAAAATTCACAAATACCCGAGAGTTGTATAAAGCTAAAACTCCAAAAGGGGATCAAAAAAGAAAAAGAACTACATTGGTTTGATCCCTAAAGGGTATGTAAGCAGTCACCTTCATGGCACAACCATAGCTTATCGAAAATCTTATCTTACCCAGGAGAGGAAAAACCCTAACCTAACTTATATCTGGAACTTAAAAAGGTTTTTATAAACAAAGTTATACATTTGTTTATAAAAACTGGGGCTAATATTTAGGTAATGAAACAATCACCTGACAATTAAAAGAGTTGAACATCTCAAACCCATCTTACTAAAACCTAAGCTAGGTTATCTCAAAAAGTTATACATAAATAAAGCCTAAACTAGTTTATATAAACTGGGGGCTAATATGTAGATGACAAAAATATGCATATGCTAATATCTAAAACCTGAAAAGGGTAAACTCAAATAAGTTTCACATAAACTAAGTCCAACACCAGTTTATATAAAATTGGGGCTTAATATATATATATATATATGACAAAATATAGCATAAACCAATAACTGACAGTTGTAGGATCCTCAAGATAAGAGCTGAGATAGATATTAGGCCGAGATGGTTAAAGACCTGAAATTTGAGATCATATCACGTGCGAGACCTGAAGTCTGAGATCTTATCACGTGCAAGGCCTTGAGTTCGATCGATATTTAGTCATGTGAAAAACCCGAGTTCTGGAGCAAGTGTAGGGACGAGACCTGAAACTATCAGACGCCAACCGGAAGAAAGAGAGCCAAGTTCAGGTCGTGGAAGTTTCCTGTACGTGGAAGATGAGGTTTGAGAAAGAAATTTAATGGCAAAGTTGTGATTCTCTAATTGATTAACCGCCTTGTAACTAGTATAAATACCTAGTTACAAAGAAAACTGAGGGATCTTCTTATTTGTATTATTATCTTTTCATTTTATCTTTTACGTTCTCTCTCATAACTGGAGAAACCCTGTAAACTCTTGTAACCAAAATCTTCATTAATAGAAACCACCAAAAACCTTAACCATGTTAATGATACCTTTCTGCAACTAACCCTAACTTTGTGAGGGTACCGAGAATTTGCTATTGAGTATTGTATATATATATATATATATATATATATATATACATATTGATGAGGCATCAAAATCATGATCCAAAACTTAATATAAATGGAAATCAAAATCATGGTATAGCCTATTTCTAGCGCCAATGAAGATACCTGATTCTTTTTGGATTCGATTACGTACCTACACAATGACTCGATTCAGATTCTGTAGTCGGACCAATCACATTCCACTTAATCAATCACTGTCAATTGTCTTAGTCCAATTATGGTTTCTCCGTTATCTTTTAAGTCAGTTAGGTATTACTGAACTAAAGATAATTGTATGAGAGACAACACATGAAGAGTAAATTCTTATTGATCAAGTTTATAATGGAATTGTTATGTTTATAATATCATTGATGTCCATGCGCTACAACGACCCTTATATCTCCAAAGTGCCTGTACTAATGCCTCTCTAACCTTCCATGCTCATTCATCATTTCATATTGATGCCATAGAGTGTTACACTGACAATAAGTACTCAACTTACTCTAATGCCAACATCTGGCATCACTCATTAGCAGTGGCATTACATGATGCAACATACAACCTGATTCCCACGGATGGCATCATCAACTCCTTAGAGATTAATGCTCATCAGAACTTGCGGTATACTAGACTTACTAGTCTCATTAGATTCTACACTCATACGTCTAATTAATTAATTATCATACTGAGTCATAACTCAATTAATTGATCGAGTAGTCTTCTTTATGACTCGATCAACTTAATGGAAGAAGTATTTAACTCTACTATTAATTTTACATGAGATGTCACATGTGGGGATATTCATTAGGGTTTTAGTCTGGCGGTTTACATCAAATTGCGGTATAAAAATACACCCACGATGGAAAAGTAACTAAGTCGTGTGAGCATTGAGAGAGTAAATAGAGTAATAAGTTTGTAACTGTTAGTGTTCCCTAATATTGCGTATATTACTTCACCATGTTCTACATGTTATCCACTCTTTCACTCTTCCATAACTTCCACCACTTATGAGATCAATGGGTACTATTACCACTATAAATAGATTCTTCAACCTATTCACAAATCATCTCAGACTGATGCAAATCAGCCTAGTTTTTATTTTACAGACGTTTTATCTCAATCTTATACATATGATCTTTACATAGTAGTTCAACCACATCACACTGTAACGCATCACATATTGGTCATTCATACTTTATCTGCTTCCCTCCCTTAGATCAAACTTCTCCTTATTTGTTACGAACGCAATACTCGAATGGCCATTTCTTGGTTTAGACGAGTCTTGTTCGATTTTGAGATTATACAAATCTCAACTTACCCCTCACTTTCACTTTATTCGTTGTTACCCAAACACAGGGATCAAGAAGCACTAGAAGTACCTTTGGTAGGAAACTAGATTTTTATTTGGTTTTAGTTGATTATTACTCGTTGTTGAACTAACATCATAATTATCTTCTAGATAATTTTTTGTTTATTCTATGGTCCTTATCTTCTGATATAAGTCCATTCAAGACTTTGAATATTGACTACAGTAGATATAACTGATTCTAGATCTGTGGGATAAAACTATTGATTTTTTAACGTTAACAGACTCTGTTATGTGAGACAAATCATTGGTGGAATCAAGTTCAGGTTGTTACTATTGAAGATTAAGAAGATTGAAACTTTGAAGACTTGATTTTCTTATGTGTTTCTAATCTTGGACTGATTATCTGCTTGACTTGATTGTCTGGGAAAAATCCTTTATAAATGTAAAATTTGTAGAGATCGACAAGTTGTTTTCTTGCAAACTTAACTTGTAGAAATCAATATTGATTATTTTGTTAGTCATTATCTTGGTTGATCTTGATCAAGGAATTTCGGATCTGGTATACCTTGTTATCTTGGTACTTAGATCAAAATGGAAGATCCTTGAATCTATATTTATCATATAATATCTTTGGTATATGATTGGATTTGAGTGGTTAGCAAATGGTTTGATTCCTTGTTATTTGTAAGACGTTCTAAAGAAATTGGATTGCAGAAGTCTTTACAAGAGAAATACTTGGCAGTGGATTATATTAGATGATTCACCTGTGTTGGACATATTGATTTTATGCACAGGGATACTGAGAAAACTGAGTAACTAGGGGTAGTTTATTCGGTCTCAACTATAAGAAACTGCGGTAGTCAATTTGTATAATGACTGAATTCTGAGAGTATTCAAAACTGGACTAGGTCCTGGGGGTTTTCTGCCAGGCAGTTTTCCTCGTTAACAAAATCTTGTGTGTCGCTTTTATTTACTTTGTTCCGGAATTATTTTTTTTAGCCTTATAATTAAAGTAAACACACTTGTACGTTAACAAAGATCTTGGATCGATCTCATAATTTATACCTTGAGGGTTTTGTAGATTATATCCATGATAATCTTGTTAAGTTAATCTTTTGTATCTGCAAGATTCAAAAAGATTATACAAGGCTTGTATGATATAAGTTATTGCAAAAGAGTTGGCATTGTACTCGATACTCTCGACTTTTCTTGGAGTTTTTATGGATCCCAACTTATGCCTGGGTTTTTTGTCTAATAAGAGAAAGTTTTATGGCAAGCTTGGAAAAATATGGAATGCAAAGTATAATGGCTTCCAAGTTGGGGTGTTCTACATTTTTTTCCAAACCATATTTCAGTATTTCATGGAAGAGAATTTGAAATCCAATAGAGAGAAATAGTTTGATTGATGCTAACAGTAATCGAAATAACGTTTAAATAATTAGAAAACACAATTTGGAATTGCGCCAAACGCAAATCCACTTGACGTCCAGAAGAAAATGTGAATCCTAATAATATTCACTATATATTCCACATATGATGAATATTTCAGTTGTGTATTAGATCCACATATTTCGTTGAAATCTAAACAATTAAAATGAATCGTATTTTTCTTGTTATAATCAAAGCCCGTTGTCAATAAAATGGTTTATTATATTATTTTTGATTTTTTTTAATACTATTTAGATTAACATAAGATATTATTATTTTACTCACATCAGATATTTATTAAATAAACGTGAATTCAAATAGCATCCGGCAGTTTAGATTAACATTTTGGAAGTTTCCACCATTAAACTTGCATTTACATGATCTATTCCAAGTGACGAGGTGGCATGGAACTTGGAAGATGAATTCTTCCACCGTAAGACTGGCTCCAGATCCTCTGTCTTAAGAAACTACATATTCCATTGACCCCGCCTATCTTAGAGTAGCACATGTATTTCCTTGATTTTTCCATTTGACATCGTTAATAATTCGTCATTCACATTAACATTAAACAGAAAATTATTGAGAATATTGGAAATAAAAAAACCAAGTTTCTTCATCATTTTTATTTTTTGATTAAGTAGAAATGTCATTGTTTTAGAAAAATAATCTTTTGTGAATCGCTTACCCAAGACTCGTCCATTCACAACTCAAAATATTTTGAAACACATAAAGATTCAAAATCAAAAGAACCTTCAAAAGCTAACTCAATCCTCTTATAAATATACTTCTTCCATCCTAAGCCTCAAACCTCCAAACGACCTTTCAACCTTACCTCTGGGTTTTACAACTTTGCTCGAGTTGGGGAATATACATGCATAAAAGAGTCCTACCAGAGAAAAAAACCAACATTTATGCCAAGACAATCAACTGACGCATTTTCTGTGACACCACCAAATTGCATCAGCATATGGAATATCATGCTTAGCGTGCGCATCGAAGGAATCTCACCCCCATGACTCTAAATTGTAAAAGAACAATGTCAGCATCATAACTTCTGGTATTCTCCGTTTTCCCATCAACTACTCCATCTTTATTTTCAAGTCATTTCTCCCTAAAAGCATAGAGGTTACGGGCATAGAGGTCTGAGGTCATTGCAAGATATTTTGCAAAAATATCGTCAGAAACGTTTTTGCACTACCTCCTATAAACTTGACAGCATGGAATAATTGGTGAAGAATATGAGCGTGAGTCATATACCAAAAGTTTCGTATAGATGTATTCTACAACATACTATAAGGGAATGTCAATGGGATAGATGAGCTAAAAGTTATGACCTAAACGGTAGGCGATGTTACTGTCGCAATTTGGTGGATTCTTCCTAAATTTTAATGTCATGCTGTTCTGTAGTAGCAGATAGCTCAAAACCTGGAGTTTTTTTTACAAATAGACATAGAAAATTATGTTCTGATCAAGATATTGGGGTCAACCGTGAAAAGTTGATATCGTATAAGGATTCTTCAGCAATTTTACCGGGCAACATATTTTCGAAATTTTTTGATAACGAAAAATTGATAAAATCCATCATAAGTCAATGTACATGGATTTATTTATTCATTCATCTCAGAAATATGAAGATATTAACGCAAGTTCATAACAATAAAAATTCTAAATAAAGTGTTGGCTCTACCAAAACGGCCATGCCAAACATGAAAGTGTTTAACTCTGAAAGAGTACTTACGAATCACTAATTATAAAAGTAAAGCTATTGTCACTACGAAAAAAAAAGCATGTTGAATTTAATCAGAGGACTGGGAATCTGAATCAGAGTCATATTAGTTGTCACTCTCTTCATCGGATTTGTGTTCGTCTTCTTCTTCTGGGTCTTCCTCGGAATTTTCTTTTGGGCCTTCGTCAAGATCTTCCTCTGAGTCTTCTTCAGGATCCTCATCATCTGCAGGGTCAACGTAACCCATCTTCTTGTCGTGATAACTATCTTCAGCATATTCAAAATCAAAGTCAGCTTGAGATAATTTCTCTAATCTCGTGTTCAGGGAAAACATCTCGGGTTCGTGCCCCATAGGATCCCAGTTAGAAGGGTATTCATCTGCATCAGAATATGAAGCCATACTATCAGCACAGATATTTCTCTCTCGTCGCTCTGCTTGTACAATCCTCGCATTCATCCAGAGGTGTTGCTTCTGTTGATAGGACCAGAGTTCTTCGTCCTCAATCTTCTTCCTCGCCACTTTGAGGTCAGAAATGTAAAAGTTAAGGAATTTGGTGATTTTTAAAGGTACTAAGAGGACTTAAATATCAAATCAATATTCACTTGATTATCAATAATAGTTTTTTTTCGATTGAAGGGTTATATGCTTAACTCTTGCAATTATGGAGTTTTTTGGAGTTACAACTAACCTAAGAGGGTTAAGCATATTTAGTATTGAGTACAGGCGTGAGCCGTCAAATATTGATCTAATCAACTAATGTTGTGTTGAACGACGCTTCTAGATGAAATCCACGTTTGTAGGTCTTGGTAATGTGCTTAGGGATGCTTCCTGCGATTGCATGGAAAAAATTATGGCTATAGTTGTTGGCCTTGAGTGGGAAGTCGTTTGGATCCACTGGAAAAGTTTGGGCGTGTATGATTTTGCAAGTGCCAGTCAGGCCTGTGGAGAAAAATCAATTCCCAATTTAAAGAATTAGATTAATAAAACAAAATAGCATCTGGGAAGGAGATGATAAAGACATAAATCTATGGGAAGATAGACGGATTCCAGGATTAGAACATAATTTAACCCTGTTTCGTAATGGTATCAACATTTGTTTAACACTTGTGGCAGATCTTATTGATTCTGCAACAAAAAAGTGGAAAGTTTCAAAAATTCACTCCATGTTTCATATTGCAGAAAAAATTTACAAGATTAAATTTTTTCCAAGTAGTTCTAACAATCTAAAACCAGACAAATTAAGATGGTTGTTGACAATATCTGGAGACTTTACAGCTAAGTCCATGTATAAAAAGCTTAATGAGAATGGGTTGATATGACCCAATTTTAAGACTCCCATTGCAAATTTGTCCCGTTTTTTTTTTTCAAACATTCCAAGTATATCCCGTTTTCTTTTTTTCCATCCTATTTTTTTTTTTCAAACAACACTAACCGACTGTTATTTATCACATGAAAACCTTTTTTAACATATAAAAATATTAATTTACCCCTATCCTAACCATTTTTCCAATCACTATATTAACCCTGATTACTCTTTGCTCTCCTGGTTAAACAGGTACGTGGCAGTAAAAACCTCGAACATCATACTATACAGTGGGTTTCAAAGCAAAGATGCAAAACTAATGCCAGACCTAGAATTTTCAGCTAGAAAAAGATGAAGAATATTATATACAAGAAAAGATTACATGTTTCAAAAAAAAAGGTTACTAGTTTTACACAAAGACCTTCAGCAAAGATTAAACCATATGACAAAAATTTATAGTAGTTATTTCCACTTCTTTTCTCCTATATACCATTTGTCATCTCATGGTATTAAGCACATTTTCAAACTTTGTTTTCTCTCTCTATCTTCTTAGCAATGGGTGTTTTTCTGATTCTCTGAAATTCCTTAGTAACAAATTTCTCAACCTCAACAAGTGAATCTATTTCTCTGGAACCAGATTTTTTTGTGAAATAATTTTTGGACAATGCACATCAGTTTACTGAGATGCCTTGTTTGATGCCACAGGAAGGTCTGAGGAAGTCAGGGAAGATTTGTGCTTGAGTGGAGCACCAGCACTAGGTCATGTACAATCATGAACACTTAGCTCCTGAGGTAAAACACATGCAAGTCTATATTGTTCGGCCACTTAATACAATTTCTTCTCCTTTCAATGGCCTGGAGAGAATCATTTCAATTTACCAAGGTGATGAAATACCAAAAAGAGACAAGGAAAACAAGAACTACAAAACTATATTTTATGGATCACTGACGAAATATGGAATACATAAAACTATGAGAATATGCGTCCATATGGCTCCAAGATTATGTAACCAAAATTTGTAAGCAAAACAAAAATACACCATATAGGTCAAACTTTTACAATAGTGGATTGAAGAAGCACGAAAAACAGACAACTTGTGGATGAACGAGAGCATCAAAAGCATAATTAATTCTTTAAAGTTATGCAAACATAACACAACATCTAATATACATAAGAATCATTTACAAGTACTGAAACAACATTCATTACCCATGATTTAATCAAAAATAAAACTATAATATTTCTTAAGCAGTATTAAACCAACAATTTCATTCCAAAGTTCATTAACAACTATTATAAAAAACAATTCATATAGGGCCTTAGTTACATCAACTGCCACATGAAAATAGTACTTTTGTTTCACGATATGTTCTGAAATCCTTCCCAAAAATCTCGAACTACAGATAATTAGTCTAACAATGAGTAATAAGCCATAAAATTGATGATCTATTTCGATCAGTTTATTAAAAAAACATTTACCAACGTACCTCGTCATATTAATCACTAACTACCCATGGAACTAATTTGCATGAATTAGAAATTAAGGAAGTGCAATTGTTCAAGTTCACAATAATTATCATACTCAAACTCACAATAGCAATTCACACCTCATAATTAGTTGTAGAGATCATGAACATGCCACCAAAAGAACTACTCATACATGATTGAAAAATGTATTCTGAAAAGGACTTTTACTATCATTTAACTGCCATCAGAAAATTACAGAGTTAGGACATTTTACATACGATTATATCAATAGCTTACAAGTGCTTACAAGTAATTTCTGAACATTAAAAAAATGTAACCAAGTTCCAATTAATTTCTTTACAGAGATACATTAAGGCATTCCACTCGGACGCCTCCAATTCCCATGGGAATTAAAAGAAGTATAAAATGCATATACAATGAGATATATAACTACTAACCGCGTAAGACGCTGACTCACAAAAAAAAATTGGCACAACGAAACAAATATATATCGACATAAACACGAAATCTATTTTTTTTTGCATATTACATGAGTCAAGATAACAATTCAGCAATAGGTGCTAGCTTACAATGCAGCATAATCAAATTTCTCAATGCTTTTATTCTCACAATATTTGTACTAACCACCTTCATAATGGTTTTTGGAATTCATTAAATGGATTAGGTGTGATACATGGTGATTAAAACAACCTACATTTCAATTAATAAACTACCCAGTTCAAAACTAAGACACAAGTATACAATTCAATGATCATATCAATGCTTACTTACCAGTGAACTAGGAAAACAAATGCTTCAAGATAATCAGTTGTGGAGAGATTAAGTCTCACATCACTATACAACTAATTTACATGCATCATATGAGACAAAACTAAACCATTCTTTTGAATCATATGAATCTAGAAATAATCCCAATTTTGCTAGCTCAACAGTTCAATTCGGGTTACAAAAGAGTTCTAGAATTCTCACAAATCAAATTGGTACAACATGGAATCATGTTAAGCACTCACTACCAATAAAACTAATTTGCATAAATTAGATAATAAACATAGATTCATGAAAAAACTCCAACTTACATATTGAAACCCTAGTATCCATTACTAATCCCTAGCTAGAAAAATTACAAAATTATGATATGACAAAACACGAATTCAAAAGGATTACAACTACCCATCACATAAATTTTCATGAATTATATATTAGACACAAGTTAGGATGAAATCCCCAAATTTTGTTATACATCATTCACAACCTTATTCAACAAATCATCGATTCAACAACTAAAGAAAAAACCTTATCTCTTTACACGACGCATCCATTGATCCACAACAACAACCCTTATGTCCTTGATAGTCCTAGACTCCATTAATTTCTCGCACTAATATCCTAGTGTTACTAGATTCATGGTAGTGCTAGTTAAGACTGAGAGAGAGAGACAAACAAGAATCCGGAAGATGAGGAAAATCTTATTAAGATAAGATTAAAAGGGTAAAATAGGAATCTCACTTTATATTTGGCATTTGTCGATGCGGTTTTTCTTGTCAGTGTCAACATGGAAGCATTACTAACGACATCTTGGAAAGAAACTTAACAGTGGGGTAGATTTGAGATATTGAAAAAAATAGGGGTATATATGTGTTTCGGATTTAAATATGGGATCATATTAACTCTCATTCTAATAACCTTAATATGTCTGATAATCCTTGGGAAACCTTTTGGGGTCTAGAATTTTCTAGAAAAATTAAAATCTTTACATTGAAATGTCTACAAAATGTTGTTTCAACAAATTTTAAGCTTTTTAAAGTAATTAAAGATATCTCCTCTAGATGTGCTTTTGGTTGTGAGTCTAATGAAACTTTAGAACATTTCTTTTTTTTAATCTGATTATGCAGAATCTGTTTAGGTTTCTAATCTTATTCCAGTGCAATTTCAGTTAGATACGTCTATTTTTTTTCTAGAAACTTGTAAAACCTGGATAGAAACCTACCAAATTAATTTCCATAGAATTACCAATGACAAAAATCTGGTTTATCTGGAAAGAAAGATACAATAGAGTTTTTCAAGGAAAACAAAGTACCCCTATTCAAACTTCTTTAGCTATTCAAAGGCATATTATTTTTTGGGATAAAAGAAATTCTAAAAATATCAAAAATTGAATTCAAATCATTTGTCGGAGAAAAAAGATGCGGAATGGGAATTACCAGGAAAAAACCAACTCAAATTTAATGCTAATGCAGCCTGGATCTATAAGGATAAACCATCTGGTTTTGCTCTAGTTCTAAGAAATGATGCAGGTAGTGTCAAACAAGCAATAGCAGGACCATCCTCAATAGATGAACCAGAAGAAGCAGAAGCAGTAGGGGTTTGGGAAGCAGCGCAGTGGTCTAAAGAAGAATATCATCAATATCAGCATTGAAGGAGACTGCAGGAAGATTATTGATAGCCTGAATAGAAAACAATCTCTGATATCTTGGCAGAGTCAGGCAATGCTGGAAGAAGCTAAAATGATTTTAAACTCTTGAGGGAATTTTTCTGGTTTTCATTTTGTTCCAAGATCGGCAAATAACACAGCTGACACTCTAGCTAAAGAAGCAAAACATTTTAGCTGTAATTTTGATTGGGAAAGTATCCCCCTACTTGTATTGTGTATGCTTTAGCAGTAGATAAATCTAATGCTAGGAAGAACTCTTTCCCTTCCACATTAGACGGTTCTACTTCAACTGTAAGAAGGGTTACTAACTTCTTAAGTTAGTTTTTATATTATTATAGAAAAATAAAGAAGAAAAAGAAAAAAAAAAAACTTTAAGCATATTTTTTGAGAAATAAACTTAGCTGCAGATTATAAAGCAAAGCATGGTGCTCGTTTGGAACAAGGTGTTGTTGAGACCTTTATTGGCAGGCCTGACTTCCTCACTTGCAGGGGCTAGGTTTGAGCTATTTTAGATTGTTTTCTAAACAAATTGGGGCGCGCAATGACTTTTTTTTCTTGTAATTTTAATTTTCTCTCCTCCGTTTTAACAAAATCTCACCCTTTTATCTCAAAAATAAAATAAAAATGGCTGCCATCTAATGGATACAGGGCTTCCACATGCAGCATATCATGGGTATCTTGATATCTTATGATGATTTCCGAAAATAATTGCAAGAGGGAAACAGAGGCAGAAGATTGGCAAAACAATTAAACCTTGACAGTTACATTAATAGGTTATATGCTTGTTAAGCATATCATTTGAATCATTTCAGTTGCATTTCTTGGCAACATTAGTTATTACAAATTCTAACTCCGTGAAGATCCATATAATATTGGATCATTACCACTAGCTGAATTTGACAGTAAACCTGCTAACTTTGCAATTAGCACTAGAAAGTCTGATGTAAGATCATTTACAGGGCTGACAATTCAACCTTCTTCGTGCAAGGAAAGTATGCTGCGAATGTACTGTCACTCGAGAAGGAACCAGTGTTAAAACACGTTGTGCCTGTGTATTCGAATGTCTTCTGTTCACTTCTGTCCCCCAACACTATCTGTTCAGGGAAAACAGATGCACGAAAAAATGATCATTTGTAGTAATGCAAAAAACTTAACACAGAGAAAAGTTGCACTGGAGAATCTAAATCTCAAACCCAAAAAAAAGCTGAAGTTTGAAAGTGTTTTACTATTTTCAAATGTTTTCCTGTATGTATTAATTTCTCCTCGTGGACCAAATGATGCACAACAGAAAAGAGGATAGTGATTGATATAACTTCCTATTACTGAATGCACGGCATACATGCACATGATGAAACAAATGCCTTTGACATGAAAGAAACCCTTCGAAGCTGTACTAATCCAAAATCAAATTAGCGGCCTGTGATATTCATTGATGTTCAAATTATTTTAAAAATTGTGTTCGCTGATGGTTCTGTGCTAGTTGAGTTGATATTATATTTGGGACCTAGTACTTGATTTTGACGGTTATCGGTCCCCAAATAAGGAAACACGCAAGCAATCATGAAAAAGTCTAATCACTCAAAATGATATAAGGTCTCCTCTTCTAAGAACAGACAACATACTGCCAAATTAACAAACTGGCAGGACCTCATAGTTTGACTGCACATGTTCAGATAATAATAGAAAGACTGAAAGAGAGGAGAGTGAATAAGATACCGTATGCGGGGCTGGATATAGGCGGAGGCAATGATCATAATTCCAGATAATGGGTTGAACAGTGAGAGGCAGGGGACATAGATGGCTTTGATGAGTTATGGTAGCAACAAGCTGCAATACATCCTCCTATTACTTTGAGACAAGTATCTTGCTACTTTTACAAGAAAAGAAGGGAAGGAAGAAATAGGGACAAAGAAAACAAAATAAAACAAAAGTGTACTCAACTCACATGCTCAAACGGATCACTGGTTTCTTCAGTTGAAGGGGGAATCAGGCAGGAACGGCGCATTTTATAAAGGAGGTCTTGACGGAAGAAGACAATTTCCTGGGTGTAAAACTTGATTCTGAGTTCACAGAGAAAAATAATAATTCATATATGTCAGTTTTTGTACCGCAAGCAATATGTTAATATGCAGTCTTTTTAAAACTTAGGAAGTAGGAACTGCAAAAGTGAAGTTACTGAAACGCTTCGGCATGTAAACCAAATTAAACCATACTACTGCTTATAGTGCACTACTTGCAACTTTCAGGACTCATTTCCTTGCATAATCGCCATGCTTTCAAAAGACTAGTACAGATTTGCTGAATTTTGACCCATCACATCAATACATGTGCTATGTCCAATAGTGCATATTCCCTTTAATTAGTTTGCATCTCATCTTTAAGATTTTGGCAAAATTGTTTAATTGCAAAAAGTAACCACAAAATCTCTTAATTAATTAATTTTATGGGGATTGAAATCCGTCCATCTTCACCAACCAACCTGAAATAAAAAAATAAATGCGGCAAGTATATATTATGAAGTTCTGTACTGGCAATGAGGGAAACAATGAGATATTTGCTCATCTGAAATTTTTTATGGATGTATTAACTGATTTAATTGTTACAAGTAACTTTTTACATGAAAAACTTAAATCCCGATATAGCTTCTGCACCACGAAACAAGAATTCATAGAGAAGGATATAATTTATTTTCAACTTTTATACTACTATGTGGAGTGCAGGATATGCACAGTGACATCAAACAATGATAACAGGTTAACCGTGGTTATATAATAATTAGATAAAGAAAAGCCATAAACTGGCATATGTGAAATGAATCATTAAACAGAGGTCTGACCTGCAAGGATTACTTTTAAAGATGGCGTTGGGAACATGCTTCTGAAGCTCCTCTGTCAGATACTTGGATAACGCAGGCCTGGGCAAAACCGTTGAAGGACCTGAAAAATGGAATGTGTCTAAGATGCAGCTAAATGTTCATGAACAAAATTTCAAAGGAAAATAATGTGTTTATTCAATTTACCTGCATCCTCCGGACCTGGAATAAAAAGGAACTGACTGTGCTCCATT
>JAJJMC010012064.1:450049-469207 GCA_023531435.1 Papaver californicum
TCTCATAACCATTCAGTACGGTGGCTAGTTTTTCCATAGTCTTCATGAAAAACAATGTTAGTGCCTTCAACAATAAGCTAATCTAATAATTGCGAGGTAAAATTAAATAAGAGCTCAATTACCTCTGCATCATCCAGCCAAATATCAGAAAAGATGACAAACATGTCATTCACAGCCTTCTTCTCCAACTCTGAAAGTCTAAGCTGTTGCCATTTTAATTAAGATGACCAAACTTATTATCAGCTACTCCAAATCAAAAATGCCGAAGTGGTTATAATATAAAAAGCCTAATGAAGCATACCATTTCTTCTGTTGGGACTGCACCACAACCAAAAAAGTCTAGCCCTACAAGTAACGAGAATGATTCATCTCTGGCCTCTAACGGGGGAAACCCACATGTATTGACCTGCAATACATTCCAAAATCTACAGGTTACAAATTTGTATAGATGTTAAAAGACGGACAGAAAATAAGTGGGGGAAGTTATTCATTTCAAAAACCAAAGCAGATAGTAACATCCAATTTTTAATTAGTATGTCAACTAAGTAAAGCTAGAAAACCAAAGTACCAGACACAAGACCCAAACTGAGCAAGGAGGATGCACCTAATTACTCAATGATGCAAAGAAGCAACCAGGTGAGAGTCATAAGCTTATTAATTACAAATATGGACATCGAGTAGATCGGGAAACAGTTGTAAAGTAAATCCACCTTGCTCACGGTAGTTACTAGACACATGAATAGAATAGAATTGAACCTGAAAGGTACCACTTGGGAGCAGCTCTCCTTCAGCTACAATTACAGTGTTCTCCACAAAAAAACCTGTTGTTATCTTGTGTTACATATTAAAGAAAATGACAGTTTCCATTAAAAATTAAATTAAACAACGGAAAATATGAAGCTGGTTTCATGATGATGGCTTATTAAAAAGCATGGAACTTTGTGAAGGATATTGCATCAGATAAGTTAACTGGTACAGCTGCAGTCATATCTTCCAAGTAGAAATGACCATCTTCTAATTGAGAGATTACACCCATAATCCATCTCCTCCCTGTCTGCCCAATCAGAGATTGAATTGGAGAAACCTGCAACACATATATTATTGGACGTCAACCCCAATACCAATGGGATTGTTGATAAAATTATCAATAGCGTGAATGCATATTGTCTGAAGAAGAATCAATCCATCCTTCAACACCCCAGCTCTCAGACCCCTACTTTCTAAAAACCAACAATCAATTTATGCTCTGCCCTTTGGTAACAATTCGCCTATTTGGTTATCGTCAACATACTCAACCCAATCAATCTATTTTACATTACGATCTAGTGAGGCTAACCAGCTAAATCTAGCTAATGTCAACATATGTTTCCTCCAGATTCTGTTGGTCTTCTTTCCCCATCAGGGTATCTAAGTGATACTAGAAGGAATTGTTATACTCAACATTTAAAGTAGATATAAAGAAGAAAATGAAAAGATAGGAGAATAAAAATAATTGATGGGTGTTTTAATCTATACCTCACAGCTACCAGAGCGATTAAATTCAGAATCAAAAGCCGGTTTTGCAAAATGAGGATCACGAGAAAGTCTCTGCAGCAACAACTCGAACCTATCTCTGTATAAAGCAGCTTTAGAGGAAGCTTCACCGTGTATTGGAAGCTTTCCAGTACGCCTAAAATCAGCATTTGAAGAAAAAATTATATAATCGTAATATAAATTTATTTTGGTAGTCTAATCAGTAAAAAAAGACTTACTCATAGAAAGTTTTCCTGATTGGATCATAACAAAATTTAGGGATAATAAAGGAATCAACAATTCTGAAATGGGAACGATTACTAGAACTAGGGCTAGCTTCAACAGCAGATTCAGCTTCCCGTAGAAGACTGATGACTCGATGAACAGAATCTCTATCGAGAACTGATGAGTTGAGAGATTCTTTGTTAATTTCGTCGAGAAGGATATTGATTGCTTCATCCTCAGCGTCTTCAAATGGGGTTAAGAATGATAAAATCTCTTCTAGGGCCTCTGTATGTAAGATGTAGCCTCTTAACTTAAACTTTCGAAGTACTTTCTTCCTTATTGCTCCCACCGCCATTTTTATTTCTCCCTCTTTGTCTCTCGTCTTCTCTTGTAATTGATATTGGGTGCGAAAACGGCGGAAAAGGGACTGAATAGACTGATAATTGGCGGGAAATGATTTTTTCTTTTTCTTATATCGTATTATCCGATATTTTTTTTATTTATCTTTTTATGTTTCTCGTAGTTAAAACCCCACATTGGATGAAAAGATTTTTTTTTGTAAGATCAAAGCAAGTGGAAAGGGTATTTTAGTTAATTTGTTAGTTATCACCTTATAGTGGGATGGCTAAACCTAAAAAAGACTTGACAAATGAATATATTAGGAGGTTTGTTTATTGAGGCTCAGACTAAGTCGATCGTCTAAGTTTGTGACGATCGACTTGCACCGAGTCTCGGTCTCGCATGGGCCGAGCGGTTCAATGAGATTCGACAACGGTCGAATCTCAACGGCTCTTAATTCTTTCTCTATAAATTCAAACATTTTCAATTCCAAAATCACACCTTCTTCACTCAATTTTTTTTTTTCAATCTTAAGCTTTCCATCTCAAACTCAGAATCTCAGTTTTTATAGGAAAAAAAACTTTCAAGAAAATGGCTGCCAGAGTTCGTCATCCAAAATATACTCAAGAAGAGGATTTAGCTATTTATAAAGCATATGTTTTTCATAGCAGAGGAAATGTTCCTACTGGCCAACTCATGTCGCACACGTCTTTTTGGCAGAATATTTTTTCTATGTTCGTTGTAGATACGGGGAACACGAGAAAACTTCATAGCCTTGGGTTGTCGAGTCGTTTTCAAGCAATTAGTCATTCAGTCACGCGATTCCATATTCAGATAAGGGTAATTGATTGAGAAAAGTTTAACGGTGTAACTGAAGATGAAGTGATCCAATTAGCTTTAGATGTATGGCAAGAAATCAAGGCAAACCTTTTCTGTACGAAGTTTGTTTCAACATCCTTGGAGATCTTCACAGATTCGACCCTTTTATGTAATGATGTAGTTTCCTTTTAATCTTATGTAGTTTCTTATAACAAAAGTTATTAAAATTTAATTGAATGTGAAATAAAATTAATATGCTTTTTATAGATTAATTCTGATTACATAAATAGTTAGTTTCTTAATCTTAATTTAAATTACAAATATTAAATAAAACGAAACTACCCATTCTTAGGCCAGTTGGGTGAGTAATGTCCCCGTGGTGGGTACTAGCCCCGGTCCAGCAAATTCCCAGAGTCTTGGCTTGCTCCTGGTTGAGATCCAATGAAATTAAACGTTTGAACTGGAGATGTTCTAAAGTCTAAATGTCTTCTGTAATCTTCATTGACATCTTGTGGACTGGGAAATCAAGACCTTGGTTGTGGAGGTTGCACACGATATGGAGATGGTTGTTGTGTATCTCGCACTACATCCCCCTGATGGAAAGGTGTTAGTCCAAAAAGTCCTGCAATATAGGGACTGGGAGTTGTGGACTGAGTCAATGCCTGCAAATGTTCGTTGTAGTATGCCTAGTCAATTGATCTCTTAACTCCATCTGATACATACATTCTACCATTTGATCAATAGAGGCCAATGTGCCTGTATAAGAATTTGTTCGCTCCATACCTTTCGAGACAATTATAACTATCTGACACTTTCCTTGTAGACTATAGGTATCGACTCCCAACTCAATTCTGACAAATCGGACCCATCCAATGAAGAACAAGGTGCAGAAGGTCCTCTTGGGGGGTTGATGAAGTAAAAGCTTATGTCGAAGGATAAACAACTAAAAGTGGAACTGATGGTGCTGGTTGTGTCGGCACAGGCAAGCCCGAGCTTCGTCCTCCTATTGGGGCAATATCGATCCCATAGATGTTCATAACATCTACATTAATTACCGGCTTTGCGACTGATTTGTACCATTAGTCTATTCATTTTCGCCGTAAAGTTTCCAATGACGATCATACCTTTTCTATCACCGAGCCCTTCGACTTACGTATCACGTTCCCAGGATGGTTGATGGTGGAAGATTTTTGGGAATACCATATGCACCCACCAACTGTCTAGTACATCTCTCCCTAAAAAAATAGACACCAATATCTATGATTTGATTGTAGAACAACACGCGTTGTAGTGAATATTCTCTGATCTCATTGGCTACAATCAGAATTTAACTCCTTTAAATCCTCATAGGGGTTCCAAATAACATTACCTCTCCTCCTAAGATCCATTTGGGTTCTCCACGTATGTATATGATATCGCTTACTGGTGTTTTGATCTTCTTTTGCCAGTTACTGGCTTCAAACTTTACTACAATTAGGAAAATATTTTTATCGAACACTTTTATTCTTGGTAGACTAATATTGGTATATGTATACCAAAAAATTTTAAGTAAACAACACGTACGATTAATTTAACTTGCTATAAATATTTGTAAACTTATATAAACTTGTACGATTAGTTTAACATATTTACCTCAAGGACTCCCCAAACACCTTCGATGTTTGGCCCACCCAAGCAGGCGACATCGAGACAAACGTATAACTCGGCCAATATAGTGGACCCCCAATCATAACTGACAGCCTTTTCCAAATCTTCCATTGCCTCTAGTCATCCTACTAAAACACTACTATTGGCATTGGGGAAAAAACATATACCAATTACCCATAAAATAAAAACCTTCGCAATTTCTGTAACGTATTGATGGTCTAGATCTTCTCCTACAACATCTTTATATAATTCATTGGATATAAATATCTTTAAATCGGCATTAGGAATCCCCAAACCTCTTAGATCGGTATGCTTGCGTGTCGTTACTTGAAAATACAAAGGAAGTTCACCTTTATATCGTTCATTTGCCAACCAACCTTGTTGGTCAAATGGAACATTTTGTCCCTGACCGGAAGGTATCTCAAGCAGGAAATACAAATCTAAAGGTGTTATTCCTGAAAAAATATTAGAATTGCTAATTTCATATATGAATCGTATTTTCTTGCATAAAAATTATAAATGAAAATATATGACGCACCTATTTCGAAGTTATCAAAATGCAACATGTGTGTAGTATGCCACCAACGTTCCATCATCATACGCATGAATTTGGATGAATGTCTCTTTGACTCCATATGGTACAAAGTCCTCCAAGGAAATCTATTCACAATAATTTTAGCACTTTTTGGGAGTTTATCATAAACTGGTTTTATTTCATACCAACCACCTCTTGTTTTTTGACCCTTGCCATCTCGCTCTTCTACTGAAGATACATGACCTGGACCCGTGCCTAATTCTCGACTGGAAACTAAATTAGGATTGTTCTCTTCATCCGATAATTCTTGTTGAGTCGGTAGAGGTTGAGCATACCTATTTTTAGGTGCTTTTCTATTTCGAATTCGACTAATATTTTGAGATTGAGACATTTTTTAGAGAAACAGAATATGAAGAGTTCTTAAAGAAGATTGTAGAAAATATTGATTTTGGTGTGAGTATAAAAGAATGAATTTATAGGGAAGGATTAATTATAGCCGTTGGAATGGCTGTTGGGAGTCGAATGTTGTCGAGGCATATTTGCACTGAGCCTCGGAGAACCTAGGATGAGCGGCTCAATATGCTTTTGTCGATTCATATTGCCTCGTTTTTCCTTTTCCCCGCTGTCTAAAATCGGGTTTGCCCATCCACCTGGCTTGGCATTTTGGAAAAAAATCCAATGGCCACTGGAATTGCTCTAAGCCATCATTTTTCGGATGCTGGGGTAATAATGGTCTTAAATAGTTGGCATAGCTTTTTTTCTGAGAAATTTTATAAAGTACCTCATTTTATTGACCCATGTTAAAATACTACCCTCGATATTTAAAACTTTTTTAAAGTGCCTTCACGGTTAGCTTTTCTATATAGGTTAGTTAACACTAGTTTACTTTTCTAAAGCTTACTTATTTACTCTTTATTTATAGCCATGTGGACCTTCTACATTATTTTTCCGGTTCGTCGATCTTGGTTCAGGATCTCACCGTTTTCAGGTTCGTTACATCATTTCCCAAAAGGGTTCATCATTTACAAGTGTCTTGGGGTTTTTGGTTGGTGGAAAATCGACCTTCTATAACACTTTTCAGGTTCGTCGAGCCTGATTCAGAATCGTTACATCACTTTCAGGTTCATCGAGACGTTTCAGGATCATTACACCATTTTCAGGATCGTCGAATCACTTACCCTCCCCACCAAGGAGATGTGATTCAATGATAAATATTACTTTTAATAGGTGAGATAACTGACATCTAGTATTTAACTAGATGGAAACCGTTATTTGAGAAAAATGGTAAAAGAAATGGTACTTTAGAAAAGTTTTAAAAAATGGGAGTATGTCCATATAGTATATCTTAAAACGGGGGTACTTTATCAAAATTCTCTTTTTTTACCAGAAGAATAAAATTATATTCCCTCCGTCTCAGCAAAAGTGTTACTATCACTTTTTCATTCTGACCTATTTTTAGGTCAAAATGAAAAAGTGATAGTAACACTTTTGTTGAAACGGAGGGAGTATTGGTTAACTAGATTTTTCATATCATGGTTTATGTAAGAAACTATCAAGTCAGGAGGATGAAACCACCATTCCCCACACATAGATTAAATTTACGAGTTGCCTTAGTTAAAGCATCCGCAGTTTTATTACAACTTTATACACAAACACATACCACACAGGATTAATATTATATATATTTATACATTTTCGTAAAACAGGTACACTTTGCCAGGTTAGAAGAGCAGATTGTTGCTGCAAATAAAAACTAATACCAAGATCATATGCTTCAAAGTTAACATGAGACCAACCATTTGTTGTTTCCATTTCCATAGATTCCAACATTATCCAAGCTTTAGCTTGTTGAACATTTATAGCCCTTCTTACTGTTCTCCTTTCCAGTACATAGTTTCCTACATGATTTCTTAGAATAATTCCAATACCAGGTAACAAGGAATTAAGATTATAAGAAGCATCAATATTTATTTTTTTTAAATGTAGAGGAGGAGGGTCCCAAGTGAAATTTAAATTAGTAATAGCTCTAAGGTATTGATGATACGTGCATTATTTGCATTAGTTTGATACTCTAATTTATTGCTTTTTTGTTAGTTTTTATTTTATTATGCTTTTATTTTGTTTATCTTTTGAGTTCTTAGAAGTTTTGAAGTGTATTCAACTAAAGAAGAAGAAAATAGTTCATTACGACATAAAATGAACAAGGAAGTCAAGTGCCACAATTGGAGTTAGAGAAAGGACCAAATTTAACTCATTCAAATCCATCATTTCTTCATTCTATCTTAAAGGAAATTGAAAGACGAAACCAACGCAAAAATAATGAGGTCATTCCGACATCGGATGAAGAAGTTATGGGCAAAACAAGCTTTGAAGAATTGAGTCTACAGAGAGAGGTTTGGCTGCTAATTGCTCAACACGAATCATCCGAACCTGAAGCCTAAAAATCAAGTTTTGAAGTATCCAGGAGGATATTTGGCTAAAAGAATGATTGAATGATAGTATCCGAACCCCAAGATGAGTTTTAAACAAAGTACACAGAGAGATATTCGGCTAATAATAAGTTTGGAGCATAGTAGCCGAACTTTGAAGCAAGTTTTTGACGAAAAAGATGAGTGTCCAGAAGAAGGTTCGGCTGGTAATTGGCTACACAATACTAGCCGAACCTGACACTAATCTGGAGCAAATAGATTGTCAGGTTCGGCCAGTAATTCATCACCAAATAGTTTACGAATCTGGTAACTTCCTGGTACACTTTTGACGCGTTTTGACTCTATTTTGAAGGAATATGGGTTCCGATGAAGCTCCAAAGACCCAACTTGAAGAGAACTACATAAGAACACTTCCTAAAATCTTATAAGATATATAAGAGACTTGAAAACACAATAAGGACAAGGAGCTAGGGCTTGGAGTTACGATTGAACATCATGATTTCTAGGGTTTTCTTTACTTGCTTTCTTTTATATTTTTCATGGATTTTGAGAAATCCATGATGAGCTAAACCTTTCATATTGGTTAAGTATGTAGTTGGATATCATAAACATGTTACTTGATTAATACATTAGTCTTGTTGTCTTAATCAAATCATTATCGTTCTTGTTCTACTAATTATTATCGTCACGTATGATTGTGTGAATGTTTGTTTATGAGCGCTACTAAATAACCATGAATGCATATTTATCGCTAGACTAGGGTTTTGAGATACGGAATTTTTGATGAACCTTGTCATAAGTAGCATATTGTGATTACCAATTGTATTCAAAACCTTTGTGTGATTGCATGAAGAAGCTTGACCTATGTTAAATAGATTACTCGTATTATATCTATTGCATTGATTATCCTAATTCATAGAACTTAAATCTCTTTAGGGATTAAACTTGATAGCACGTTGAATTAGGTTGTTCTTTGAGTAATAATTACATATTCATCGTTGTGGTATGTGATGAGATGAGGAATTTACCAAAGTATGCTCTCGATGGGATGATCTAGGGCTCTTGATAATGAATGATTAACTGACAACTCTAGTTATTAGTGAACTTAATGTATTATGATTGAAGATGAACTCTTAACCAGTACTCTCAACCTATTGATTTTCTTTACTCATTCTTTCTAGCATAATTAGTTAAATTACTTTAGTCTTAAAACACAAAAATTCCCCATTGTTACCTAAGTTTTCAAATACAAATAACAACTCATACCTCTCTGAGGAACGGACTTGTTCTTATCATTGTGCTCTAATCCATAATTTGTAAAGTGAAAGAACTTGAAATATTTTGCTTGGCTGACAACCAACCAATTAACTAGCAGTAACATATGAGTTACCTAAATGATGATGTACAACATAATAGTTTACATGAAGAATGATAGTGTTAGGGTTGGGTGTAATATTACTAAAAATAATTCTACATTTATGTTTCCATATAAAATTCATAATTCAAACTATTAGGTGGATAACATGATGGGTCTGATGAATACTAATAGCAGAGTCTTTAAACTGCCAAGTCCGAATCCATGAGAGAACTGAAGAATGTTGCATTAAAGAAGTATATTGATTAGGAACGAAGATTTTCCAGATATCTTGAGAGAATGAACAGTGGAACAACATATGATTCAAGTATTCAATCTGATTAGTATTGCAGAGAACACAATGTTGAGCAGAAGCTTCTATTTGTGTAAGAAGTCTAGCCTTGACAAAAATAGCATTATGAATAATTTTCCACAAGATAATCTAATATTTGTAAGGCATTTTCATTTTCCATAATTTTAACCAAAAAAGATGAGCTAAACCCATCAAAGAATTAAAAACCAAATATTTACAAAGCAGTTTATAAGTTGAGGCAGTCGTTAAAACACCAACAACAGTAAAAGGCAAAATTAAAGTATCTTGTTGATCTAATTGAATGGGAATAGTAAGGATTGAATTCACCTTATCTGGGTTAAAAAGTTGGTATAGCTTGATGTTGGTGAATTTTCATCTGTTTCTTTTGAGGCCAGAGCATCAGCAACTTGGTTGTTTTATATGAATATACACAATATTAATATTGTACGAGTGCTTACTCACTTATAATGATTGGACAACTCCTAGTTGGATTAATCACTAATATAAAGCAATATTATCCTCAATATATCACTGGTGCTGATTGTAATTCCTCCCAGATGATCTCTGACTAATACAAAATATATGTCCAGAACACATCTTTGTTCTTGAATGGATATCAATGCTCCTAGATAGATTGCCTAATAGTATAGAGAGAATCATAAATAAATTCCACTGCTATGTTCACAAGTTGAATTTCTATAAAAATATTTTATTTATCAAAAATAAATCACTAAATCGATTTATAGATTTTGTCAGTAGAATTCTATAAGTCTACTGTAAATATATGTCGTTTCGGGCGTATGGACGGACGAGCAACATGTGGAAAGAGGAAAAAAAAAAGTAAAAAAAAGTAGTGGGACCGGTGATGGACGGCTGACCATCCCATGGCCGTTCCCCACTTTTTTTTATCTTTTATTACTTATTCAAAGCTCCTCAACCTAGGGTTTTCTCTTCCTATCAAAATTCTTTTGCTCTTTCTACAAAAATCTTAGATATTATTACCAAATATATCAAAATATTTCTAGAGAGACCATATGATGTGAAGCAACGAGGAATGATCCTGCGATAACCAACTCGTGCTCCAGCACTTTGGACGGTCCTTCACTTGGTCATTCCTCTACTTAGTGGTTCCTACACCCTGGACAGTCCTCTATTTGGTCGATCCTCTACTTGGTCGTTCCTCCATTTGGAGGCCCTCCTCTACCACCTAGTCGGTTCATTTCCACCAGATGGTCGGTCTCTCCTCATCATTTCCCTCTTCTACCATAATTAGGTTTCACTACATAATACTTTAATTGGTCTTAGCACCATTACGTCCCGCTATCTCTAACTCGTGTTATCACCAATTGGTCGGTCCCTCTCCACCAAATTGGTTGGTCATTCATCAACCACTCTTTAATTGGTCCATCTGCCACATTAGGGTTTTATCAATTACAGAATGTAATTTAACTGGTCCAATAATGTATCACAACTACCAATGTCAAAACAATCAGACTTTACGTCTATGATATATTAAGTGCTCAACATATATCTTATGCTTCATATACCACTGAGCAACATGCTAGATTCACCAATATGCTAAGGTTAACAGTCTAACTAAGTCAACAATTGACCAGATACTACAAGTCTATAAAATAGACTTAACCATGCTTGAGACATCAATTATGTCACATGGGGGGATATTCACTAGGGTTTTGGTCTAGCGGCCCACAACACGTGCGGTGTAGCAATGTACTCACGATGAGAAAGTAAATAAGTCGTGTCACCAGTTGAAGGAATGAATGAATAGTGGTCATACAACCGCCAAGTCCCACTAGCATGATGGAATTAGATTTCACCACGATCTCCACGTCCCTACTCTTCTACTTCTCTGCAACTGTCACTACTTACGAGATCAATTAATACATGAACTTTCACTGCTATAAATAGGTTCTTCAACATATTAACAGAACAAGAATGACTACAAGACAATCATCTTCACAGCAGTTCAACACATTCCATCACTGGCTTTGATCTCAATACCTTCTTCGCTTCCCTCCATGCAGATCAACCTTTCTCCTTCCTTGTGACCGAAACAAAAATGAAACAATCATTCCTTGATTTACAGTTTCGTATAGATTGATCTCTTGAATCTTAAAAGTACTTATACAATACAAATGTTTAGCGGTTAGACGAATTGCTATGACTGGCATCAGCCTACTCCATCATTTTTTCTCCTTTTACTCTCAATTCGTTTTTACCCATAAACATACTTGTATACACGAAAAGCCTTCAAATTTTAAGCAATGTGGATCAATAATACAAAACAAAGCTCGGCTAACTTGGTCTAGATAAAGAGTGTCCAGGATTTGTTCTAGGGAGGAGGTAAATCTACGGTTATGGTTGTTTACATAATAGTGTTTATAAGTGATGTTTGTGATTTAAAGTCAAAAGCGCATCCAATGTGTGGTGTTGGTGATTGGCGATAGAGCCGGTGGCGGTGGTGGTGTAAGAAGTAATGGTAGTGGGTGGTTCTGGTGGTGGTAGTGAGTGTTGGTCAATGCTGTAACGGCCAATGTTTATTATGTGTCGTTATGGTACACCCAACATTATATTATGGAAGATGTGGTTGGTCTTCTTTAGTGTTAGAATAAGCTTGGTTATAATATAAAAGAAAACATGACGGTTAATTAAAAAACGAAAAAACAATTGTCACTTTATAAGGTAACAATGAATTAATGATACAAAACAAAATTGGCACACAAAAGAAATTACTTATTAGGAAGGAAGTGTCGTTACGACACGGTCAAGCTCTAGTTTTTCAACATAGCTCACTTTCCATTCATATTGACATGGGCACATGGGCTTGAGTGGTTATCCCAAGCACAATTTTCAACACCTGTATTAACAGAAATCCTATTTTGAAGCATAGAAATTTATTACCCTAATTATTGTAGGTGATAAGGGATATCCTAGAGGTAGTTAAATTACTTAGATACCCTTGATTAATTTTATTTATTTATTTATTTTAAATTTATGTATTAAAATTTTAATTAATTTTTATTTACTTTTTATTATTTTTTAATTTTAATTTTTTTTTAACTTTTTTAATTTTTTAGTTATTTTAAAATAAAGAGGTTTTCTTATCGAGTAAATAAAGAAAAAAAAATAAAAATAAAAAATAATATTAAAAATATACAAAATATTAAAAAGATAAATAAATAAATAAAAACAATAATTATATAAATATATATGAAAAAACATTATTACTATTATTAAAAAGCGTTAGATAACAACCTAGTGACCGTTTCTTGTCATCATTAGATATACCTCAAAATAGAACTTATTAACAGTAGTTGATATTATTGAAATAGCAAAGCCCATAGTGTAATCGGCTTTCGTGAAAGACGCATCAAATGAAGGTAACCCGGTCATGACAAACTCATTTTTCATGTTCCTTATTTTGTTTTTTTTGGTATCCATACTTCATCGTTGAGATCTTGATTCTCAAGAATGTTTGATAAATAGCCAGGTTCAGAAGTTTCGAATTTTTAAAACACAAACCTCCATTCCTTTCAGGCTAGCATTAAGTATTCCAAGATTCCATATCAGTGCAATGTTGATCTAGTCAATTATTCCACCAACGTTCTTTTTGAAAGCTTATGAAAGCTTAGTTGTAGTTAGCTAGCAAGGATGTCTAAGCAACTCATGTGACACATGCATGGAATATTGGGACTGAGTATTGACTGAAATGCAGTTTATCTTGATTCATCATTCAAAGTAGCAAAACAATTCATTTTATTTGTCCCTAAAAATGAAATAATCATCTGCAAAGGGGAAGAGTGGGATGGATAGAAGGAGCTCCTCTTGCGACTCAGTCCATCTTCCAAAGTTATCAGCATGGGATCACCCTGTTTCAATCCCTTGGGCTTGGATGATTTGAAACTATCACAAGGTAAGTTGTTAGAGAGGTAAAAAATCCTTAATAGTACTCGCATTGTTCATTTGATCCTATAAAAGTGACTTCTGCCTCTACGGACAGGAGAGTGAATCCTAATCCTTTAACTTTCAGGGCACAAATGAAATTGGGGAAGCTATGCTGATTTTTTTTTCTTCAAGATGAACAAGTAAGACTTAAATTTTTATATAATACACAAACCAGAGAAAAATACTGTTATTCAAAGAGAAATCACATAAACACACACAGACAGAGTCTCTTTAACACTCTTCTTCTTATGCACTGCACCTTGTCCTCTTTTAACGTCATCCACCATAGCTGTAACATGAACCACTTTATTAGAAACCCTACTAGGAAGTTCTTCAATCTGCTTCATAACTTTCTCAAAATCGCTTAAAAGACGCTCCGCCAAACTGCGACTAAAATCCTCCCTGATAACAACTCGAAGAACTGCAACTTCTTGGGCATCCGGTGGCATTGTATATGCTGGAATAATCCATCCAAACCTTCTTAAGCTCTGGGCTATCTCAAACACCGTGTGTTTACTGCTATCTTTGAGAGTGAAGGCCACCAAAGGTACTCCTACTTCCTTCAACAGGATTTCGAAACAACCCATCTTTTCTAAACCTTTGCTCAAAGTTTGTGCATTCTCCATTCAGTTTCCATTGATGTTTTTGTACCCCTACATCAAAAAATAATAATAATCAGAACTCAATAATCTGATGGTGATAAAACCAAAATTTACATCAACATATACTTAGCATGCAATTGGCATCTTTTAACACTTCAGAAATTAAACGTCGGGTAAATAACCTTAAGGTTCAATTTGATAACAATGTGTTAATGGAGTGAGAAAAACTCTTGTATTCATTCACAGAAGATTGGCTTGATTACAACAGATGAGAGTACATGTTCTATTTTTAAAGGAAAGAATAACCGAACCTTCCTAGCACACGTACTGAACCTGTGTGAACATGACTAAGTATATTCTATCACACGTACCACTCACATGTGTGCTCATAACTAATTTTAACAGTCACACGTACAACTCATTTGTGTGAGCTTATAACAAAAAAACAACTAATTAAGTTTTTCTGTTAGAAACAGTTAAGTCTGTTTCAATACCCCCCTTCAAGCGCAAGGGTGGTGCAACAACCCTGAGCTTGGTAATATAAACCTTGGACCATGAAGACCCTTGGTGAATATGTCAGCCAATTGATCCAAAGTATGCACAAAGAAGACAGACAGATTCCTGAACTGTACAAGCTCTCTAATGAAATGATAGTCCAATTGAACATGCTTCATTCTGGAATGTAGCACAGGGTTGGAAGCAAGATTAATAGAGCTCATATTATCACACCCAAGTCTTGGAATTCCTGTGATTGGGAAATGAAGATCTTTGAGTAGATAACAAATTCAAACTACCTCAGCAGTTGTGTGAGCTAGAGTTCTTTATTCTGCTTCTGTGCTAGATCTTGCCACAGTTGTCTGTTTCCTGGAAGACCAAGATATTATATTGGATCCCAAAAAGATACAATAACCACCAGTAGATCTCCTGTCATCTATATTGCCTGCCCAATCTGCATCAGCATAACCCAGCAAAGATGTTGTTCCTTTTGTGAAAGTTAAACCATATTGAATAGTTCCCTTGATGTATCTGAGAATCCTCTTTGCAGCAACAAGATGAGATGTTCTTGGATTGTGCATAAACTGACATACCAAATTAACAGCAAAGTAGATGTCAGGTCTTGTCCATGTCAAATACTGTAATGCACCTACGAAAGACCTATATTCAGTAGGATTGTCCAGCAAATCTCCAGAATCCTTACTAAGACATGTTGAAGCAGCAATAGGAGTTTGACATGGCTTAACCCCTTCCATGTGATGCTTAAGCAATAAATCCACAACATACCTTGTCTGACTAAGAAAAAGTGATGCAGCATCTCTGCTGACCTCCAAACCCAAAAAATAATGCAAAAATCCCAAGTCCTTGATTGGAAGTTGAGTTTGCAAGTGAGTAATAACTGAAAGAAGATGAGATGAAGAACTTCCAGTTAGAAGAATGTCATCAACATAAACCAAGGCTATAGTAATTTGTGAACCAGTCTTATGAATAAAGAGAGAACAATCAGCCTTAGAATGCACAAATTGAAGAAGTAGCAGAGCATCACTTAATTTTTCATATCAGGCTCTTGGAGCCTGTTTGAGGCCATAAATAGCCTTGTGCAGAAGATAGACATGATTAGGCATGGATGTAGCAATAAATCCTGGTGGTTGTACCATGTAGACCTTCTCCTCTAAATCACCATGTAGAAATGCATTACTAACATCAAGTTGATGCACTTTCCAGTCAAACTGAACAGCTAAAGCTAGAATAATCCTAATAGTTGTTGGTTTTGCCACAAGACTAAATATCTCTTCATAATCAATACCTTGTTGTTGATGAAAACCTTCGGCAACCAACCTGACTTTATATCTAGCAACAGAGCCATCTGGATTATGCTTAATCATGAACACCCATTTACACCCAACAATGTTGCCAATCCCAGTTGAATCAACAAGAGTCCATGTCCCAGCATCAACCAAGGCATTGTACTCTTCAGGAGAAGCAACCCTCCAGACTTCTTCCTTATTGGCAGCACTAATGCAAGTAGGAACAATAATAACCTTTCCAAGTAGTGCCACATCCAGAGGATAAGCTGAAGAAAAATAAGATTTAGGTATTCTAATGCCATGTTTGCCTCTAGTGAGCATGTTATGATCATTCCTAGTAACAGGAGAAACAGTGGATGTTGGTTGAATGGGAATATCATAAGTGGAAGAAGGCAGAGAAACAGTAGATTCAGGAACAGATGAAGTAGAAGGAGGAATTGAGGTTGATGGTGATAAAGCTCCATGAGACTCAGGAACAGTGGAGGAGGCCAACAATTTGTATGGAAATGAGCTCTCATTAAAAGAAACATGTCTGGAAATAAAAATGGTGCCAGTAGTTGGGTCTAAACATCTATAACCCTTATGTTGAAGACTATATCCAAGAAAGACACAATGTTACTCATGTGTTTCAGTTTATTGGAGGTGTAAGGCTTCAGCCAAGGAAAGTAGGCATATCCAAATACTTATAAAAATGCATAGTCTAGAGATTTATTGGATAGTTTCTGATAAGGAGAAATATAGTTGATAGATCTGGTTGGGAGTCTGTTTATGAGAAATTTAGCAGTTTGAATAGCCTCAACTGAAAAGGCATTAGGTAAACCAGACTGAGATAGGAGAGTTCTTGTGACACCCAACAAATGCTTGTGTTTTACCTCTATAACACCATTATGTTCTGGTGTATGAGGACAAGACAACTCATGTGTAATTCCCTTAGTGACACAAAATTCTTTAAGAAAGGAGTTTAAAAATTCACCACCATTGTCAGTCCTGATTGTAATGACAGATGTAGACAAAAGATTCTCAATTCTATGTACAAAGGAAACAAAGGCATGTTTAAATTCAGATTTGGATGACAAAGGAAGAATCCAACAATATTTAGTGTATTCATCAACAATATTAGCATTGTACAAACTACCAGAAAGAGATGCAACATGACAAGGACCCCACAGATCTATGTGCAACAACTCCAGAGGTTGTTGAGAAACAGAACTAGACAATTGAAAGGGTAGTTTTTGGCATCTACATAGCTTGCAGTCATTACAAAAGAAAGGGCTATTGGTTATACTAGATAAGTGCAACAATGAACAAAGTTTTTGCATAGTTTGAAATGATGGATGACCAAATCTTTAATGGAGAAGAATAATGTCACTTATTTAGACGCAAGAGCATGAGGAGCATGGCTGAAAGGGATGGGATAAAGGCCATGTCTATGTGGACCTTGGAAAAGAATTCTCCCAGAGGTCTGATCCTTCACAGAGAAACCATGAGAATCAAGAGTTAATGAGCAGTTATTGTCAGAAGTGAATTTGTGGATGGACAATAAGTTGTAAGAAGATTGAGGTACTATGAGAATATTATTAAGAGCAAATGAGTGATCATTAACAAGCCTACTAGAGTTTCCTTTATGAGTGATAAGCATACCTTCTCCATTAGCAGCATGAATTACTGTTGAGCCATCATAAGGTGCAGCCTCTTGAAGAACTTTTGTATCTGGTGCAATGTGATTTGTAGCACCACTATCAGCAATTCACTCTTCATCATCAAAAATATCAGCAGCAGCCAGCATTGCACTTAGATTAGTTGAAGGTGATCTTCCTTGATAGGAGAAATTTAATCTTTGAGTACATGTTGTAGCAATATGGCCAGAAGAGTTACAGATCTGACAAACAGGCATGTCACTAGAAGAGTAACCTCTACCAGATGAGTTAAATAGATGGATTTGGAAACCTGTGACCATTATAGTGACGACCTCTAGAGAAACCTCTTGAGTTGGAATAAGAATTTCTGAATTAGCCTCTAGTTGTGTTGGCTAGAAAGGCTTTGGCAATGATTTCATCTTTGAGTTGTTTTGATCTCTCAAGAACAACTGACTCTTCACTTAGCGAATTATTATGCAACTCAATACAAGTAACAGGTGGATTCATATGCCTCATTGAGGTTGCAAAAGGGATATATTCTTCATTCAAAGCCTTGAGAGTGATTACTACAAGTTCCTTGTAAGATATAATTTCTCCAGCAGCAGCTAGTTGATCAGACAAAAGTTTGATCTCAATTATTAAAGTTGTAATGGATTTATTACCTTGAGTAATTGATAGAAGTTTTGTGCGTAACTATATTGAATGAGTTGATGAAGCTCTTCCAAATCTATCTTCAATACTTTTCCATAGATCTGCAGAAGAAGTAGATCTAGAAAAATATGCTATCACTGAGTCAGAAATTGTGGAGTGTATCCACATTGTAATTGTTGAATCCTCATCTAACCAGTCAGTGTAGAGAGGATTTTCAATTCCATTTGTTTGGTTTTTTGGACTTGTAAACTGTGGTGGACATTCATATGTTCCATTCAGAAACTTCTTGAGCTTAAATTTCTGAATAACATGATTCATTAGATTACGCCAGGTAATGTAGTTGTCTTCCTTGAGTTTCAGAATGAACAAAAATTTTGAGTTGATTAAGTGGAACATTTGAGAGTAAGTTTGATGTAGGATTCTCCATTATTGAAGTTGAAGGAAACGTTTCAATCATAAGTAGATCTGAAAAATAGCACACAACAGATATCACTAACACAGAAAAATATTTGCTAAAAGAAGAATAAACTGAAGAAATTTACCAGGATCAAAGAAGAGTTAAGCATGAACTCTGCCATGCTCTGATACCATGATAACAATGTGTTAATGGAGTGAGAAAAACTCTTGTATTCATTCACAGAAGATTAGCTTCATTACAACAGATGAGAGTACATGTTCTGTATTTAAAGGAAAGAATAATCGAACCTTCCTAGCACACATACTGAACCTGTTTGTACATGACTAAGTCTATTCTATCACACGTACCACTCACATGTGTGCTCATAACTAATTTTAACAGTCACACGTACAACTCATTTGTGTGAGCCTATAATAGAGAAACAGCTAATTAAATTTTTCTGTTAGAAATAGTTAAGTCTGTTTCAATACAATTTCCCAATAAGTATCTCAACTCATACATTTGCATACATAAACAGGCAATCTAATAAAAAAACATTGTCAAGCCCATAGTATGTGAAACCTTCGTATATGATGAAATGTGGACTTCATCTCTGTATCTGTTAGAGATGGATGTGTTGAAAATGATTCAAGAATAGCTCCCATGCAAAAACAAGTCACTACAAGAAAAACGGGTTTAAGCGTCTAAAATCTTAGCAAGAGCTTTGAAATTTAGTCGCTTAAATAGTTTAAGCGTCTAAAATTGCAACTGCCAAAAATTTTGGCGGCAATAAACATGTGTCCACTATTATTTAGCGACGAAAAAAATACACTTAATCGCTAGATCCTTTGTTCAAGTAATTTATAGCAACTAAAATAATGAACATGTAGCTATTCACTTTGAGGCACCGACTCGTAGCAACAACAAAAT
>JAJJMC010012064.1:469217-507191 GCA_023531435.1 Papaver californicum
TAGCAACAACAAAATAAATTGGTTGCTCAAACCTCTCTCAGCAACTATGTTTGAGCCACGACCAAATATGTTTAATTGCTAGATCCGTTTTTCAAGTAACTTATAGCATCTAAAAAAGTGATCATGTAGCTATTCACTTTGAGGCACAGACTCGTAGCAACAGAAAATGAATTGGTTTCTCAAACCTCTCCCAGCAACTAAGTTTAAGCCACCACCACATGTTAAAAAATGAATTACTTGAGGGAGAAAGATAGACCGTATGATCAAAATCCATCAACGCTTTATATCTAGTTCTATCTAGTCATACGGATTGTGATCCGTGTGACTCATTGGAAAAAAATCGTAAATGTCCATTTTAGTACGATTATACTTAGTTATAACACCTTTTTTTGATTATTTTTAAATTATTTTTGTCTAAATATTATATATATTTTAAAATATTCGTATATTTTAATATCGAGGAATATGTATTTATGGAAGAAAAAAAAATTAATAACCTGAGAAAAAATACAAAGAATAATGATTTCCCAAATCTATATTTATATCCATTGGATCAGATATTTTTGGCTTTCTATTGGCCAGACAAACAATTTAAGGATCATTGTGTGCGTATGTTTTAGACTTAAAAAACGAAAATAATGTTTGTGTTAAATTACTCCATTTTTGGTCAAATTGATGAATAATGAATAAAATTTGGTGAGATTGAGGAATATTCAATAAAATTGTTTACCATTAGACTTAAGTGTACAATTTAGGGTCTTTTCTAACAGCTATTTGATACTAAAAAAGATTTCATTAACCTCCATAATTAGCGGGATTAAGGATCCTATTTGAAAATTCTGGAGAAACATTATTTAATAAAAGAAAATTTTTTCCCTTCTTTCCCACACCGAAAATAAGCGTAGTTGGAAGTAGTTGTGAGTCTTGTTACATGTGGTGGTAGGACAGTGGAGTGAAAGCCACACTGAAAATAAGCGTATGGTATGCATGATATGAAGTTTGTGAGAATTATTGCTTCAATTATATTTGAAAGCAACCATCCGTTGTAGTCTAGGTGGCCAGGTGGCCAGGATACTCGTCTCTCACCTGAGAGACCCGGGTTCAAGTCCTGTCAACAGAATATTTTGGAATGGAATTTTGTTGTGATCTAGTCTACTTGGTGGGTTATAAACTGGTTTGTGAGAACATAATTTTGGCTCCTCGTGTAATTTTATCCAGTTTTACATTTCGTTAATAGCTTTTTATCTTTTCAGGTTCTTGCTCCCCCGTTGTTTGGCCACTGTACTTTAGAAAACAAAACAAAATGAAACAGTAACTCTTGAATGCAGAAAACACTGCGCAGTAGGATCCACAAGCAAATATAAAGAACAATCCAAATCCTAAGTGTGTTAAGTTTTTAAACATCCTTACTCAGAATCGGCTGCAATCAATGAGTAAATCGAGACGACCTAAGATAGTGCGGCATTACTCTTAAGAAACCAACTACGTACCATAAAATCCCAAGTATACATGCATGCATTATCAGGCAGATTGTTATTGTAACTCCAAATGCACGATTTTATCACCGTTAATCCAAAAGGCATGATTCTATCCATGGTGTACAAGAGACTATTAAAGCGCATTTTGATAAAAGTTTGGTTTTAAAAGTTAGTGGTACTCAAAGTCTCGACTATAAAAAGGTTTACGGCTGAAAAAGATTCTTCGATAAGCAAATGATATAAAATCGGCACATTATCTTTGCCTTGAACTACAACACGATAATATTTCTACCGTTTCAAAAATGCAACGGTGAGATTGACCACGTACCCCAGCAAGACTAAGTACAACAACTAGCTTGTATTGCTACAACATTTAGGACTTGTGGAAAGAAAAAAAATATCCCTACCATCTTTAAGAAATCCAACGACCCTTCTCATGGAGGGTTTGTTCATGGGAAATGCAGAGGTACAAAGAATTGCAACATTCAATACCTTCTCCATTTCTGTGTAGTCACTTGAAGATGGATTTATTCTTGTGTCCATAAGGTGACGCAAATTTGAGCAGTGATCTTCAGATGTTGCAGCCGCATCTGTCACCCACTTTACTATGTCGTTGTTCTCACCAAAAAAAAAATCAGTAGGTCTCTTTCCTGTGACCAGTTCCATCAACACAACTCCAAAGCTATACACATCGCTCTTCTCGGTCACTTTCATGGTGTATGCATACTCTACATATGTACCAATAGAAATTGTGTTAGTAAGGTCTACCCTGTAATATTTAACTAGAAAATGGATCTATTTATCATCAAACTGTTACGGTTGTTCATGGTCCTGGTTCCTACTGTAACTGTAAGTGCCAAGATGAAAACCAGGTCTTGGTCCGAATCACACTAATATTTTTAGTATTCGAAATAAACAAAAGAACTACAAGAGATAACACAACAATTACTTTTTTTTTATTTCTGAACAGATTCGAATAGTTCAAGCATCCTATGACTGGACGTTCTACTAGTAGCTCCTTTACACATTTTTTGATATGTTTAAGAAGAAAAATTTCAACCAATATGACTACTAAATTTAATGCAATTTTATTTTGTCTATGTATACAAGATTAGCCAAACTCACAAGTCACAACTACTAGTCATGAGTTGAAAGGTGTGCTAGTCTCTATAGCTTCTCTGCAGATGATGTTCATGCATATCGAAGAAAATGCTAGTAATTACTTCTCTAGGCATAAACAACCATTAATCAAGCAGTTACTTTAAGCTATAAGCTCACCTGGCGCGATGTAGCCATAAGAACCAGCAATCAGGGACATGTCGCTTACTTCCTTCCCTTCTTTGAGATGCAACATCAGGTAATTTGGATGTGGAAATGCCCCACGAGGCTGAAGTATCTGAAATTCAATAGAAAAAAAATCAATCCCTAACTCAAATTTTCCGAATTTTACGGATGATTCATAGACACTCAAATATCCCCTGTACCATCAACACCCAATTCAGGTTTCACCCTTTGAGCACAAATACCACTCATGCCCCGCTACAAACACCTGCAATCCAAAAACAAAAAAATCAGTTTTTTCTTCAAAATTCATTGCAAAATCAGTAATTTTCAACAAAATTTAGACCCTCAAACCTTTTCTTGACCAAGGGTGTCAATGAGTGCAACAATCTCACCAATTATGTGAAAACATGCATAAAATTGTGGAGAGATGGGTGCATCAGTATCACCAAAACCGTGTAAATCAGGAGCTATAGCTCTGTAAAGCAAACCTCCATCAACAAATCTCCACCCACTAAAGCAACAAAACCTCGAATCTAAGAATTCATAGAACTAAAATTAAATTTACCCATGCTTTGAAACTACAAATAACACCAAAAAAATACACAAAATTATAAAAATATTTACCAAAAATTTGCTACGAACATCGTCTTTGCAGATACTATTGCCATATAAAGAGAAATTAAAAAAAAAATCCGAAAGTTATAAAATGGAATCAGATCCAAAATATAAATTCATATAAATCAGAGTTTATGAAAACAGAAGAATTTTCAAAAGAAGAAAGAAAACCCTAGGGTTGCTCAGTACCATATCTACAGCTTCTTTCAATACAACTTGAGCAATAGAAAAAAGTTCTTTTCATACGGATTAGTGATGGGGATATAAAGGGAAATAACAATAGCAAAACAAAGTGAGATCGATCGCTGTGAGTTAGGGTTAGATAGATGAACGAAAAAGAAAAAGAGAAAGGGAAACTAAAGAGTAAAGCAAGAAAATTTAGGATACCAAAAGATAAACCCTAACTTCTTCGGATAAGAGAAAGAAAATAGAAAGAGAAAGAGGGAAAGGAAAATGAATCGAGAAAAATCGCCGAGGGTTTTGAATAAAATTTTTGGACGGTGGATAAGGGTAGTCATATGGATCATGAATTTTTTTGGATGGTACAGATTTGGTTTTGAATTCTCATACGGATTGAGACAAGTATGTGTGGTTCTTTTTGTGCTAAAACAAACTAGTTCATTCAATTTTCTTATCAAACTTCGGTATGAAAAAATCCAGGAATATATATATATAAAAATTAATTTGGATATTGTTATCGACGAGAGAGTTCTCACTCAAATTATATCAATTTACATCAAATTCACTTAATTCATTAAGTTTTATTCAGTCTCAATCGAACTCATTCATTAAGTTTTATTCGGTTTAAATTGATATGAGTTAAGTGAATATGAGTGAGATCAAGGAAAAATGACTAATTCGAGTGAGATCGATGAAAAATGACCGATTTTAATTGAGATTAAATAAAATTTTATGAATCTGAGCAAAATTGATATAATTTGAGTGAGAACGATCGAAATTAATGACCTCTTCGTCTAAATCGAAATATTTCCCGAAAACTTAAACCTACCGATGTTCATCATGTTATCCTTAATGACCTCTTATCCAAATTAAAAATCTCTACCATAATCTATAATCTACGATGGGTTAAGGGTACTGGTGAAGATTCCAAATCAGGGGAAGAGGTTATTAAGGATAATAAGGCAAACATCGATAGGTTCCGGGCACCGATGAAGATTCTGACTTAGGGGAAGAGGTTATTAAGGATAATAAGCCAAACATCGATGGGTTTAGGGCACCGATGATGATTCCGACTTAGGGAAAGAGGTTATTAAGGATAATATTCGGAACATTGATGGGTTTAGGGCACCGATGAAGATTCCGACTTAGGGAAAGAGGTTATTAAGGATAATATGCCGAACAACAATGGGTTGAGGGTACTGGTGAAGGATAATATACCAAATCGAGCCATCAATGAAAATTTAGTGAATTTGAGTAAGATCGATCAAAATTGAGTGTATTCAAGTCGGTTCGATAAAAAATTGTGAATTTTAGTGAGATTGATGAAATCATAGTTTGATATTGTTAGATTTGTTTGATCGATAAAAAAATGAATAAGTTTGATTGAGATTGAATAAAATTAAATAAATCTAAGTGAAATCGAGTGAAATTGATGAAAATTGGTATAATTTGAGTAAGATCGATCAAAATTGAGTGTATTAAGGAACATCCGTAGGTTTGGATGGCTATGGGTAAGGTTTAGGATTAGGGTACCGGGAAAATGTTATTAAGGATATTGTTATTGAATAATACTTGGTGAATTAGAGTGAGATCAATGAAAATTTAGTGAATTTGAGTCAGGTCGAATAATGTACTTATGTGATTGGAATGAGATCGATAAAAAAATGAATCTGAGTGAGATCAAGGAAAAATTGACCAAATCCAAGTGCGAGCGGTGAAAAACGAGTGACTTCAACTAAGGTCGAGTAAACCGATGAATATTGAGTGAATTCAAGTGAGATCGAACAATATTAAATGAATATGAGCGAAATCGATGAAAATGAGTAAATTCGAGCGAGTTCGATGAAAAAATAAACTAACTTCACTCAAAGAAAATAGAGAAATTGAAATTTCAGTCCTTTTACATATCTCTAAGTTTCCGCAGGCATTTGATTTGATTTTTATATATTATTACCAAGAAATTAAGTTTAAGTTTGTTCAATTCATAGGGCGTATGCATATATGGCTAAGGAGAGCAAGTCCATGTAGAATTGTGTTTCTGTCACACTTGCAATTGTAATGTGTTTTCTTTGAATGTTTTTTTTCTTCTATTATGAATCATGTTCTGTCATTCATGAATTTCCAATCCTACTCCATACTCTAGTTCAGCCTGCAGGTGTATATGTTCATTTGCAAATTTTGTTTTCTTATGTCGCTTTTTTCTCCCAATGACATTGATTCATGCTATTGCAAATTATTGCAGTTTAACGAACAAATTCTTGAAGAAGGCACAAAAAGTCCTCACACTATTCGTCTTGCAGCTTTGCACTCAACGGGGTTGTGGCTGTCGAATCCAAAAATAATCAAGTATTACATCCAAGAGCTAAAGTTTCTATCTCTATATGGATCTGTATCAAAATTTTATATCCTATGCGTTATCTCCATGCGTAACACATGTGTTTCAATGTAGCGAGATTAAAAAAGAGGTAAAGTTTTGTTTGCTTATAGTAAAATTCATGTCTAACGGTTGCTTTCATAATTCATATGTATGCCAATTTTGAGAAATATTTGTCAAGATTGGACTTATATTTATTCGTAAAATTGTAATCTTCAAGAGAGAAAACCGTCTTACAGAACAAACACACAAAAGAACAACAAAGATCATGATCATGAGCTAGAAGTATGTTGTAATTAATACTTCTCTTCTGTTCGTGAGAATGTTGTTTTGAAATTAAGCTATCTCTTACTTATATTATTTGTAATGAGAATGCCACATTTTTGTTGTAGGTACAGAGGTGAACCAAAATGCTAGAGATGAAATTCCAAAAGAGATATCCAATGTAAGTTATTCCTTTTCATTATATTTTTGTTTACACTTAATATTTGTTCTTCTATGGAGTAAAATTTGTAATCATTTTGTTTAGATGTATATTTTCCAGGGAGTAAGAAATTCATAGTTGTAAAGTTAGAGAAATGGTTTTCTATTAGTGAAGTCAATTTTGTCGGTTGATTAAAGTTAGAGAAATCGTGTTTTGTTTTTGAAGTTAATTTTGACGGGTAAAGTGCATTGTAAATTTGAAACAATTTCACCAAAAATAAATTAAAAAAAAAAATTAAAAAGTATAAAATACACGTGGGAAGTTATATGGTATTTCGTAACCCTGAATTCCAAAATATGCCTTAATAACCTCTTCCCCTAAGTTTCGGCGATACCATGAACCCTAAACTCCAAAATATGCCTTAAAAACCTCTTCCCCTAAGTCAGAATCTTCGTTGATACCCTGAACCCTGAACTCCAAAACATAATGCAGTTACTTCTTCCACTAAGTCGGAATCTTTGTCGATATCCTGAACCCTAAACTCCAAAATATGCCTTAATAACCTCTTCCTCTAAGTCATATCTTCGTCGATACCCTGAAACCTAAACTCCAAAATATACCTTAATAATCTCTTCCCCTAATTCAGAATCTTCGTCGATACCCTGAACCCTGAACTCCAAAACCTAATGCAGTTACTTCTTCCACTAAGTCGGAATCTTTGTCGATACCCTGAACCCTAAACTCCAAAATATGCCTTAATAACCTCTTCCTCTAAGTCATATCTTCGTCGATACCCTAAACTCCAAAATATGCCTTAATAACCTCTTCCCCTAAGTCAGAATCTTCGTCGGTACCCTGAACCCTGAACTCAAAAACCTAATGCAGTTACTTCTTCCACTAAGTCGGAATCTTTGTCGATACCCTGAACCCTAAACTCCAAAATATGCCTTAATAACCTCTTCCTCTAAGTCATATCTTCGTCGATACCCTGAACCCTAAACTCCAAAATATGCCTTAATAACCTCTTCCTCTAAGTCATATCTTCGTCGATATCCTGAACCCTGAACTCCAAAATCTTCCTTAATAACCTCTTCCCCTAAGTCGGAATCTTTACCGGTACTCTAAATCCATCGATGTTCGTCATATTATCCTTAATAACCTCTTCCACTAAGTCGGAATCTTTTCCGATACCCTAAACCAAGCGGTGTTCGTCAAAATTTCCTCAGTGTTTATTCCCATGAGTCATAAGCTTCACCGGTACCCTAAACCCTAAACCATGTTCGTCAAATATTCCTCATAATGTTTAAACCTACCGATGTTTTACCACACATGTTACTCGCACAATAGTCATAAGCTTCATCGGTGCCTTATTCACCGTTCAAAATTTTGTTTTAACACAACGAGAAACACACATTTATCTCACACACTTACTCAATCCGTATGAAAATCCAACATCGAATCTGAACCATCTAAAACAAAACCATGATCTGTATGAGGTGGCTTATCCACCGTTCAAGTTTTGTTTTTAAAACCCTAAAAAAAAATTCCCTTCATTTTCGTTCGTAGTCTTTCTCTCTCATCCAGAACAGCCGCCGAAGAAAAACTAGGGTTCCATCGATACCTTCATCACCATCCACCGAATCTACTCTCTCTTTGTCTCTCTTTCTCATTGTTTGTTTTAAAGATACTAATAAATAGCCCAAAAATCTACAAATCATCTTTTTTTAGTCTGCAATTATTTTCATCTTCATCTCTATTTCGATCACAGACAGCAGATCTTAAGTGAGATCATTGGTTGGTTAAAGGTATGTACGATATTGATTACTTGTGTACTACATCTGTGGTTTGTGAAACTTACTAATAAAATCCCTATGGGAAACATTGATGTAGTCTCCTGGAACCTTTTTGGGAATTAGATTATAAATATATTTTCTGGAAAACTGAGCAATAGTTGGACAGTGGATACTGAATGATGCTTTGAAAAGATCAGTTTTGAAGTTCAATAATGAGTAGTGTAGATGATGCTTCAAGTTTGAAGATGAATAATCTTCATACTCAGCTACATTATCTTTACTCATATTTGAATCTTCATTATCTGTTGTATCTAATATTCATTTTTGAGACAAACCCATATTAGAAAGATGATAACCAAGCTAACATCTGGTTTCTAGTAATAATATTCTTGTTTCCGGATATATTCAGCAAACCACTTGTGTATTATTAGTTCTCTGGTTTACATGGTTATGTATTATTAGTTCTCTGGTTTACATGGTTGTGTATTATTAGTTCTCTGGTTTACATGTATTCATTGTTTTCTGTATCCTCATATCATACCTAACATTTCAGGTATCTCATTAAACAGAGTATTGTAACCTTGGAGTTCTGGATTTAGGTTTTTTAATGTGTCAAGTTAGGGTTTCATACTGAGAATTACTTGCTCGAACTAACCTTTCTTAAAGTCGGGATAAGAAACACCAATGAAGTTCAAGTTAAGGTACAATTTTTGAACTTTTACACTTTGGGGTATTCTAGTATCTTAATTCAAATATATTGAGTTGAATTTTTAGGGTTTGTTTCAGAATATGATTCTGGTATTTTAACACTGCACTAGAATACCTAGAAACTTCGTTTATATCATGAGTCATAAAAATAAAAATTCAATTTGTAGTTGAATGATATAAATGAGGCCTGGCTAGATATTTCGTTTATATCATGAGTCAGAATTGCTATTCTTCAGTTAAGATATAAAGCAGCATACATTTTAGGTTGAATTTAGTTTACTCAAGAGAAGATTAGAGCTACAATGGCTACTTACAAGGTTGTTAATTCGGTTTCAATTTATGTTTCAATTTTTCCTTTGCTTCTAGTTTGGTTTTTGATTTAACTTTTGTTTTATGATCTATGTGTAGGTTGAAACTGAAGTGAAAAAACAACAATAGTTGAAGTATCTATGGTTTGTTAAAATTGCTGTTATTCATGGAAGCTAAGGATGGAAAGCACTATTTCAAGTATCATCTCATGCACTACTTGTCCGCTGTATGATTTTTGCAAAACAATTAGTTTGGCATCTTGTAGCCATGGATTGCTGTGACATATCAGATGGAAAACGAAAGTAGCCCAATTTGCTACAGTAAGGTTTATGCTTCCTTTAGCTACTAGGATATCATTGAGAAGCTAAAATTTCCACTTTCTTCCTCTTCTTTTATGCAATCTGTCTTTTGTTGAGCCATGTGGAACATTTGTCAGTCATTGTTGTTACTTCGAATTTTTCCTCCTTTAATAAAACATAACGTTCTGAATTGTGTATAATTGCCTACAGATATGTACATTTTTCTTCCTATAGCCAAGCTCAAAAAACATTTGAAGCTTCCAAAGAAATGCATGACCTTAATGGTATAGCAAGTATCCCACAGTACTACCCTTATCACGTAGGGTTCCTCTAGTATAAAGGCTCTTGGTATTTTGGTGCTAATATTTGGTTTTGGTCTGCTACAGATTCATCACCTCGGTGGCGGCATCAGATATTACGTACAGATTCACCACCTGCTGAAACATATGAGTGCCAAGCAGAAGTAGGACTCTTTTACTGATTTTTAGTTGTTTTTTTCTTCTTCCTGATATTTTGGTTTAGAGGCTCATAAAATTTAGTATGTTTTGTGTTGACAGGTTAGTTGTTCAATGGATCTCGAATCTCATCGTTCACATCTTGTATAGTAACAAAGAAGTATTTCTCCAAGAGCAGATCAGGTTTCTTTTGGTTTGCGTTCTGTATTGCACTTGGCACCATTTTTACTCGGCTATGTTTGTGATATCTATTTATCGATTTTGTTTCATGTGTAATGTTTTGTTCGGTTTTCAATTTATTGTGTGTTTGGCATTCTGCCAATCACTAACATCATTTTAGATTTAGAATTGTACTGCTAACACAGAATTTGTTTGCAATATAAAGATTCTAGAGAGGAATTCTGGTAGAGATCAACCAATGAATTTCTATTTTCTTCACAACAGGCTACAATTAATGACAACAGTCCTTAGTATGATAGCGTTTTTAGGTTAAAATTTGTTTGCAATATATAGATTCTAGAGAGGATTTCTGGTAGAGATCAACCAATGAATTTCTATTTTCTTCATAACGGGCTACAATTAATGACAACAGTACTTAGTATGATTGTGTTTGTAGGTTAAAGGCATTTCTGACTTGTTGTTTGATTATTTAATAAGTATCATTTGGTGGTTGTCTTTTGCAGGTTGAGAGATCAATGAGGAAAGCAGTGATATTCTTACAATGGATCGATGGCCTGGTATGCATGTGGGTTAAACATATTACTGCATCTTTATCCAAAAAAAAGTTGTATCCTCCTTACATCATCATGAATAGGATTAGGATGCATGTTGTGTGTTTCTTTTTTTTTTCCAACTGACTATTGAAACAGGGAAATGCAGGAGAAAACTTCTTTTTTCTGTTCGTGAACATGATCTTAACACATATTGGAACACATAGCTCTCATTTTCAGATGCCATCTTGTCTGGTGCTATAGCTTCTTGCTCAGTATTTGCAAAATCTTTGTAAGTCTTCTTTACTTCATATTAACCCATTACCTTTTGTTTTAATAGTATTTTGAGATTGTGTAGTTATACTTGTGCTCTTTGATGCCTGGGTACACTTTGATGCCTGGGTATACATTATGTTCCTTGATTTCTGGATATATAGTTTGTCATTTACATTTGATGTAGTACTATTACTTTTGTATTTAAAGTTTATTATTGCTGCAGGTACACTATTCTGCTCAACTCAAAGCTTCAAGGGAGAGAGCTTAATGTCAGAGTATTTGAATGAGGCTTTGAAGAAGATTGGTTGTCAACCTTCTTGTTCTTTTGGGAAGTGAAACTAGACATAAAGATGATACAAGTACTATTAATTTTGTATGTATTTTGGTTCTTGTTGGGATGTGTATGAAACAGTATTGTTAAAAGGTTATGCTTTTTGGTGGGATACTCAAATGAAATATATTTTCAATTATGTAATCTTAATTAGATGTTTTCATTTTAATTATATAATCTTAGTTATAACTTTTTTTAATTATAATTAGATTTTCGGATTATTTAAATCAAATGTGCAAAAAAGTTGAGTAGCTTAAATACTCAAGCAACCAACTTTAAGCCAATTAAAATCTGAATTCTAAAATAATTTGGAAGCTTAAAAATTTAAACAATCAACTTGAGTAAAAACTTTGATACCTTAAAAGTTTAAGCAACCAACTTCAGGACAATCAAAACCAAAAATAGCTTGTAGCAAGCAAAATCATTTGATCGCTTAAAATTTTAACCAAGTAACATCAGGTTAAGATGTTCCATGTATCTTCCACCTAGGTAGTTTAATAGCTCCTAAGTCACAAGTTGCTTCTAGAGAGTAAAAAATTTTGTACCTCAAAAGCTTGAGCAACCAACTTCAGGCCAATCAAAATCAGAAATCACTTTTTGCGAGCAAAATTATTTGATCGCTTAAAACTTTAACCAAGCAATTTAAGAGTTGCTCCATGTATCTATCAACTAAGTAGTTTACTTGCTTTAGAATGATTGGTATATCTGAAGCGATTGATATTTTACTTGCTATATTGGTTGGTTAGATGTTAAGCGATCACAATTTTACTTGCTCCATGTTAGTTGGTCTAAATGTTGAGCAATGAGAAAAGTACTCGCTTTAGGTTAGTTGGTTTATTACTCGAGCGATTGCATGGTCGCTCAAGGCTTTGACATACATGGCTTTGGGCAACCAACGGAGCGACTGCCACTTTTAGTCCGCTATAAAGGTTATAGCGACTTAAAAGGGGCTTTAAGCGACTTAAAACGAGTAGTCGCTTAAACCCATTTTTTTTGTAGTGAGTACGCAGAAACAGTTCAAAATGCACGAGCTAGTAAAAATCTACCTCAAAACCAAGACGAATGAACTGGTAGTACAGAGCAATTATTTGACTGGAGCCTGCAAGTTAACCGGAAGAAGAGATAAATGATTGTTGTTCCACATGGCTAACTATACCATATACCAGAACTAATGGTAATAACAATTTAATTGAAATGCTCAATTCACAACCCATGCCATTAATAGCCATACTTTTGTAACAAACACTAATCAGAAAACGTCAACTAATGATGGCATAAATTATGGATTAGGGAACCAGTTTCATCAACAGAACCTGATAAACTAAATTTTAGCCCAAGTAACAGATGAATAATACTTGAGCAATATGCTCAAGTGATTACAGATATTGATCATTCAAAAATAGGCAAGAGGAATTGCGTAGTTTCAGTGAACTTAGCTAATATGCAATTTTCCCTTATTTATAAACAATAATCCTACAAAAACCTACGTTTAAATAAGAAAATAATTACCTTTAGAAAAATTCAGGGTAAATGTAGGTTGGTCTGCTCCGAGATAGTTAATATGGAAGATCAACTCTTCGGGCAAGTCTTCTTTACTCCTCCATACAACCCAGCCAACACCGGCATAAACAAGACCATATTTATGGCCACTGACATTTATACTCTTAACCAATGGAAGGCGGAAATCCCACTCAAGCTCTGGGTATAAGAAAGGGGCAATAACCCACCGCTGGCAGCATCAACGTGAATCGGTGTTTCATATCCCATCTCTTTATTTTTTGCAGTGAGGAGATCATTTAGGGTCCTGACATCCTCAAATTCCCCAGTTAAGGTAGAACCTAAGATAGCAGCTACACATATTGTATTCTCATCCACCATTTGCACCGCTTTTACAGGGTCCATCACATAATATCCCTCCCTGAGCTTTACCTCCTTTAGTTCAACCTCAAAATACCTAGCAAATTTCTCCCAGCAAACCTGAATATTAAAGATGAGGCCGCATCTTTGATTAGCCCTTGTATAATTGGCTTTTTTCTCTTGAAGCAGAAAGGTTAAGGCCTTTATTAAAGAAAAAATGATCAAATAGTTGAGCCAAAGCTTATACACAACAATTGAATTAATGTGCACCCTTTAAAACACCATCTGGTGATCCTACCCATACAATATTACAGATGTCAGATAAGCCTCTTAACGAATGCAGTACATAACATCCACTGCCACCATGATGTCGGCAAGAGCATGTTTAGACATAGAGATTGACTTACATTAAAGGTTTTAGCAATAATGGCTCAGAATATAAGCATACCGAAACCTGAGAAGTTATGATTATTTGGCCATAATAAACCATCCCAGTATTTTGAGGGTTATGACATGGTTTAATATGTCTAAATTGGGACAAAAGAGAAGTAGTTAAGAACTGATGTTTCTTCCGTCCAAAGCTATAATGCACATATAAAATGACAAGGCTCAAAAAGTGGTGTACAAGGATTTTTCATCCATGATAGTACCAAGTGCTTATGTTTAGCTTATTTTGTAGAAAACCTGAAATTCTGAATCTCAATTCTCCTCTAGCTAGGTGCATGTAGAAGCTTTTGTTAAGATGAATGACATTCTTAATTTCTTAACTTGGCTTTCTTATCTAATGAGTTAAAAATAAATATAAATCAAGAAAATAACCGATGAAGGATATAGCTAAAAAATCTGAATCAGCAACACGCCTTTCCAGGTTTAAACAGGACTTGTACAGCTACTATATCAGGTTAGACTTATATTAATATGGATATAGATGATTATTATATCAATACCTGAACATTTGCACCAGTGACAATGTTAGGCTTGTCGAATGGTTTTCCTTCAGCCTTTCTTTTGTTCTGCCACTTCCTCTTGAATGCTAGTCCAGCTAGCATTATAGCCTCAGAGGAGCCTACTGTCCCAACTCCAACTGCTGTTTCATCTTCCCCAACTGGTGCATTGAAGAGGTGGGAAATCATATTAACACACCGATTCTGCCAAATTCAAAAATACACGTTTTCTCCACAGACTGTACAGAATAGGTAAAACTTATATTGTTTCATTACCTACAACCAACAATATGATATGAACGAATTACTGTACAAGTATATACTACAATGGGAAGAAGAACAAAGATCACCAGTACTCATCATCAACAGTAACTATGAACCGAAAAAAATAAATATTTTCCGGCTAAAATTGTACTCTCTCCCGTAAATAAAAAAGTGATAATAATTTTTTTCCGGAAACGGAGGTATTAATATACTAAAAATCAAAAAGTTGGTTGGTTAATAATGTAGGTTAGTGAATTACCTGAAGTTCAGTGGTAACAGGATACTCATCCATATCAACATAATTCTTATTAACAGAAGCCATCATGAGTTTATCACATTCAGGTTCCATCCAAGTAGTAACAAATGAAGCAAGATTTAGTCACGGGTTTCCATCTAACATCAACTCATCATTTATGATCTGATATGCTGCATCTTTAGATATTGACTTCTCTGCCATTTTGGATTTTGGCAGAAAAGTTCTTACATACCTTGATGAAAATGTACTGTTCACCGATTCTTCAGCATGTGAAATCTTCGTTGTGGATGTGAGGGTATTAAATCCCTAACACCACGTGTTCAAATACTATGAAAAAATATCAGATTATGATGGAACGAGAAACACTAAAACAAAACTCATTTGATGAGTACTGAAACAGACACCTTCGTTGCATGACAGACACGCAAGTTGCGGACAAGCATGGCACACTGTACGAAATAGACACCTTCGTTGCATGACGGACATGCAAGTTGCGGGAAAGCATGACACAATGTATAGAACTGACAAACATCGATGTATGATAGACACGTCTCAGTTGTGTAGGTTGCGGAACAGAAGAGCTAAAACATGACAAGTCATTTTCAATGGCCACGTGTCGGACATGCCAAATTCTGAAGATAATAATGTCACTTTCAATGTCCACGTGTCGGACACGCCAAATTCTGAAGATAATAATGTCACTTTCAATGGCCATGTGTCGGACATGCCAAATTCTGAAGATAATAATGTCACTTTCAATGGTCACATGTCGGACATGCCATAATTCTAATAATAATAATAATAAGACTGTAGCATTCATCGAAATCCAAAAGCAATAACTTGAATACAATTCCGCAGAAGAGGTGCGGGTCACCAAGCGGAAAACTAAGGGAAATAAGAAGTACGCATGTCAAGTCTTGCGGGAAATACAAATAAGAATGCTGGATAAGTTTCGTTCCAAATTGCGGATAAGAACTAATAGATGGAAATAAAGAAGAGGGGGTAAATATCAAGCTCCAAGACAGAAAGTGGGGACGAAAAATTTTGGAGAAGGAAAAGGATCAGAGGAAAAAGTTAAGGTATGGGAGTTGTATCAATTAAATATATTCGTAGTTCAATCATTCTTTGATGAATTTTACTTGGTGCATATAGCATTTTATCCTTTTTGTAACATACAATCATCAATAAAAACATCCAAACCTTCATTACCCGCGGAAGTAGGCATCAATGCCGAACCACGTTATATAATGGTGTCAATCTCTTGTTTTATTTGCTATATTTTGATTTCATAATAACTGTTTTTCTTCACATATGAATCATTGGTTGTGGTAATCATGAAAATGGTAATCACAATTTGGCGCTAGAAACAGGGAGGTAGTAAAGAATTTATTCTACCTGATCTAAATCTTTTACCTTTTAAGTTTTGATTTTATTATCCATTAAGAAAACCCTTGTTTCCTCTTTCTTTGACTTACAATAGATCTCATTTCTTTTCAATTGTTATTTGAAAAGCTCTCCAAATGAGTTTGTGATTATATTTGTTTTCATCTTTAAAAATTTTGAATTTGATATCTTCGAAAACCCCTTTGTCCTACATCTCTAATCAGAGGTACTTTTCTCTTTAATTGATATTTTAAAATTTTACATATGGTTTCTCTCCAAACCTTTCAATTGGTGTCTACTTCGATTTAACAGTTATGTTCATATACAACACCTTTTTAATTGTTACCTCTCATTTAAATCAATATTTTGATTATTTCAAATGTTCTCTTAACCATGGGTTTGAAAACTTTGCTCATAAACTTCCACCAAAGTATTATTTTCAACGATTTTGCAAAAAGAATTTGACTTGAAACCATTAAATTTTTATGTCTCTAATTCAATTGATTGTACAAATTAAAAAAAAAAATCGCATCTACCTAGTTTTGATTCTCGTCGAAACAGAAAAATAAGTTTTGAACTGAATTTCTAAACTTGTTTTTGACTTGTTTGCAAAAATGATTTGATGAACCTTTGAAACCTGATTTAAATTGGAAATTTGTCTAACTTTTATGTGATATATCAAATTTTAATTAAAGCTAAATTTTTTCTATCAATCAAATTATTTCATATATATATTGCGGATGTTAAAATTTTATGAAGCACTTATCTCATTATCTGAACTTTTATAAGAACATCAACAAAGAAATTTCTACACCAGCACCAGATGAGCAAAGAAGTCATTATAATATCCCAAGAGAAATTAAATGAATGGAGACAGCCTAAACAAAACCTTACGAGAACAAGAAGTCGATGTAAAAAATTTGGGTAATCAAACAATGGGGACTGGAAGAAAAACTCTTCATCAACCAGAAATTGAAATTGTAAAAGAGTCCCAAGGACCGCAACCCTTGGATCAGACAATACAAAATAGAAACAAAGATACTGAAGTTGCGAATACTATTCCGTTACAAATAAACGAAACAAGGAATCAATTACAAGAGGCAAATGGAGTAGAGCAATTATAGAGACTGCAAGATGAAATGATAGAACCAAACATCTCAATTAACCAATCAATTGATAGCAACAGAACAATGCAACAACCACATGTAGAAGCACCACAAAACAGGATTGATCACATCAATCAATTATTCGAAGAATTGAATAAAATATGTAAGGCTGAAAAGACTTATACAGAAACAATTGCTCTTCTAACGCAAGAAAATCGGATGCTCAGGCATAAATCCCGGCAAGATGCGGAAGCATCTATTACAAGGTTATAGGGGCAGGAAGTAAGTTCAAAAAGATGTGCAGAAAGCAAAACGAGGATCAATAGAGATCAAAGGTGATGATAGTTGAACCAGAACATGATACATATGTTCATCCAAAAAAAACCAGGTTTAATCAGCGGTATGAGCCCGATAAACCAGATTTTGATGACTCGAAACCACAGAACAACAGGTGGAACAAATATTTCGAGGATTTGGAAGAAATGAGAGAGGAAATAAAGACCTTGAAAAACAAACAAGAGGGAGGACGTCTTGAGGAAGTATTAAAAGAGGCCAGTATAACACCATTGGCACCGCACCTTGTGCTTGCATCCATCCCGCACAAATGCACTCTCCCCATCTTTGAATGTTACAATAGAACAAAGGATCCCGCAGCTCATTTAAAATATTATAACCGTAATATGACCCGCTGGGAGAAAAACGATATTATCATGTGCCGATATTTTCCCTCTAGTTTGAAAGGATCTGCATTAACATGGTACGACAATCTCCCAGAAGGAACAATACATTCATGTACACAATTGACCCGAAGACGTATATGTACAACAAACCCGCAAATGCTGGAATGGATAAATTATTTGTCCTTGCGTCTTTGACAGATGAAACTATTCGAGATTACACAGATTGATGGCAGGCAATTTCTCAAGCAATAGGTAATGTTAGTCCAGAAATTTCTATGAATTGTTACAAATGGGGAATATCAAACCGCATGAGCCCGCTTTTCGTAGATATTCATGGAGAGGATCCAAAAACTGAAGGGGATCTAAGGGTAATTATCGAGAAATATACAAGGTTACAAGATATACAAAAACAGAATCCAAAAGGAGTTTCTCAATATCAGAGAGTTGCAAACAGAACAAATTTTGTGGAACCGGCAACAAGTTCTGGAAAGCGAGTTGCGGGTGAAAATCCTTATAATGAATCTAAGCGAGGCAGAGCTGATGAACCAGCAATTTGAGGATCGAGTTTTTACTAAGCTCAACAACCCGTATTCACAAATTTTAAATACAATTAGAAACATGCAAGATTTTGAATGGCCATGGTCGAAGGGAAGGCAACCACCACACACAGAAAGTTCTAAAGATTATTGTGGATATCATTGTTTTTATGGTCATCCCATAAATAGATGCAGAAATTTAAAAATTACAAGTCCATAAGTTAATTGATGCAAGAAAATTGAAGGAATTCATTTATTTACCCGATCCTCCACCTAGGCTGAACACAGGGTAGACTGTAAATATTCCGGAAAATAACCGAACCATTAACACGATTTCCTACACATAGTCAAATCAATTATCTATGAACACAGCAATTGATAAGAAGTTGCGCAAAAGAATTGACAGTCATGAAGTTTTAAAAGTTGTAGGAAGAATGACAGAAACGTGGGAGGAATGGATGGCTTCCCCATTAACTTTTTCAGCGGGTGAAGTTGATCAAGAAATTGAGACACACAATGATCCGCTGGTTCTCACTTTACCAATGTCTGGATGGAATGTGAAGAAGATCCTCATGGATGGGGGAAGTTCACTTACTGTGTTATTTTATGACACATTTTAAAAAATGGGACTTAAGGACGATCAAATCACACCCTATTGTTATACTATTTATGGATTTAATAGAATAGCATCAAAGCCAAAAGGAGAGATTTTACTTGAAGTCCTGGGGGGACCAATAAGAATTTTAACCAAATTCAGTGTAGTAGAGGCACCGTCCCCATATAATGCAATCATTGGCAGACATTGGGTTCACCAATTGAAAGGAGTAACCGCAACTTATCATCAATATTTGCGATTCCCAACACCACAAGGAGAAATGGAAATAAAAGGGGATCAAAATTTTGCAAGATCTTGCATCCTCACAGAGACACACATGAATGAGGAACAAATTCAACAACAGCAAAGAAAGAAAGAACGAAAAATCAAAGCAAAAGAAGAGGCAATAAATCAATATCTGATTGAGACTACGGGTAGAGGATCGGTGAATGAAACAAATAAAAACACTCCATCGGAAGGGAGCATACCAAAAACTAAGGAAAGGGGCAGTATTCCAGAATAGCAATCAAAGGGAGCTCCCATATTTTTAGAAGTTCCCAAATCCACTTTTTTAGCAGTTGAAGAAACCAAGAATGTCAATATAGGAACAGAAAAATCCCCGAGAATAATCAAGATTGGAGACCTAATGGAATCAAAAAGGGAACATGATTTGGTTATTCTACTTAGAGATTATGTAGATATTTTCACATGGAAAATGGAGGATATGCCAGGCATTGATCCAAGTATCGTTCGTCACGAACTACATATACATCCAGGCACTACACCATTTCGGCAGCGTATACGCAAAGTGGCGCCCAAGTATATCATTTATCAGTTGAAAAGGAACTAAAGAAACTCACGGATGCGGGATTTATTCGAGGGGTGCAATACCCAACCTGGATATCCAACATGGTAATTGTACCAAAGAAGAATGGAGGAGTAAGGATTTGTATATATTTCACCAATTTGAACAAGGCATGCCCTAAATATAGTTATCCGCTTCCTAGCATTGGTCAATTAGTAGATGCAGTTGAAGGACATGAGGCTTTATCTTTCATGGATGGACATTCAGGGTATAATCAAATTGCTTTAGATGAAGAAGATCGATAACATACTGCATTTTTTACTCTGCATGGTTTGTACTGCTATACTAGAATGCCATTTGGACTAAGGAATGCGGGAGCAACCTATCAACGACTGGTAAATGCAATCTTTAAACCATGGATAGGCCGCACCTTGGAAGTCTATGTAGATGATATGCTCATAAAAAGTAAACTTTCAAAGGATCATTTACAAGATTTAAGAGAAATGTTTGAAGCTCTATGCAAATATAAAATGAAAGTTAATCCGGAGAAATGCATTTTTGGAGTTACATCTGGAAAGTTCTTGGGTTACTTGGTCACAAAAAAGGGATTGAAGTTGATCCAGCAAAAATACAAGCAATTGTTAATATGCCATCTCCAAAGAATGTAAAAGAAGTACAAAAATTAAATGGATGTTTAGCTGCACTTAACAGATTCATAGCCAGATCATCAGACAAATGTACACCATTTTTTGACACATTGAAAAAGAAAAGCAAATTTGTATGGAATAAAAATTGTGAGCAAGCCTTCCAAAACATCAAAGCTTATCTCGCCACACTACCTGCATTACAAAAACCGAAGCCTGAAGAGGTACTGGCCTTGTATATAGCTGCAACAGAAGATGATGTAAGTGCGGTATTGGTACGAACAGATGAGAAAGTAGAGAAACCAGTGTATTATATTAGTAAAACTCTTAATATTGGAGAAAGGAATTACACCAAAAATGAACAATTGATATTAGCACTGGTTTTTGCCACACAAAAATTGCGCACATATTTTCTAACACACTATGTGCGGGTACCAAGTAAAGCTCCGTTAGAATCCGTACTAAAGATGCGGGAAAGGTAGGGAGAATAGCGAAATGGAATGCACAATTGGAGCAATTTCATATCATATGTGAAATACAAACTGCACAAAAATCACAAGTCTTGGCAGATTTCCTTGCGGATTTACCACTGGATGACGACTTCGAAATCCAAGGTTTGTCGGGGATAGAAGACGATGATTCCCAAGATATTCTGAGTTTTGTTAACTCCCTCAGATGGGAAGTATTTGTTGATGGGGCACGGAATAAAGAAGGAGCGGGAATCGGAATTGTGATTACAACCCCTACAGGAGAACGCATGGTGCATGCATTTCGTCTTGAATTCGGTGAACACACAAATAATATAGTAGAATATGAGGTGGTGGTTCATGCCCTTCAGCTAATCATCGAGTTGAGAATAAGTGATGTACGACTTACAAGTGATTCACAATTTATAATTTGGCAGGTTGAGTTGAAATATCAAGCGCTTGATGAAGACTTGATAGAATACAAGAATCTTGTTCAAAAATTGGCATCTCAAATTAAAATTATAATGTTTCGACATTTATCCAGAGAGAAAAATCGTCATGCTGATGCATTAGCATTCATTTCTTCAATGATAAAAGATAAAAATACATCGATAGTCAAAATTGGACGCATCTATGAGCCATCAATTAAGATATGGGAAGTCGAAAACATAGAAGAGGAAGTAGATGAAGATATTGAAGACGCAGCCATTAAAGATGATGCAAATTTTTCACAGAAACCACAAAATTAATCATCTAAAGAAGATTTGAGGCTCCCGATACATCAGTACTTACAAAGTGGGATATTTCCCGCAGACACTAAGGATGCGAGAAAAGTGCAATCAAAATCTGCAAATTATCAATTGCGAGATAAAATTTTGTACCGAAGGTCTTTTTTGGGGTCGTTACTTCGGTGTTTGTCACAAAAAGAAGGACAACATATTCTCACAGATATTCACTATGGAGATGCGGGAAATCATAGCGGAAGACGATCAGTCGCACTAAAAGCAAAGACGCAAGGGTATTACTGGACATTTATGCACAAAGATGCAGACAATCTGGTAAGAAGGTGCGAAGAATGTCAACGTTTTGCAAAAAAAAATAAAGCTCCCGCAACGGAACTCAATTATGTACTCATCCCATGGCCATTTACAAAATGGGGAGTAGATATCGTTGGGCCCTTAGTGGAGGCACACAAAAAAAAAATACTTGATCGTAGCAACTGATTTTTTCACCAAATGGGTTGAAGCCAAAGCTCTTACTCGCATTAGAGATACGGATATTTTTAAGTTTTTATTCGAAGATATAATTTGCAGATTCGGAATCCCGTTATCTATAGTCTCGGAAAATGGACAACAACTACAAGGAAAAAATATTGATATGCTTTTTGAAGCATTTAATATCCAAAAGAACAAGTCCACTCCACTTTATCCCCAAAGTAACGGACAAGCTGAACCTACAAATAAAACTATTGCCATGAATCTAAAAAAGGCTCTAGATGGACATCATAAACGATGGTGTGAACAGCTTCATAACACTTTATGGGCATATCGCACGACGAGAAGAGAAACCACTGGAGAATCACCATTTTTTCTCACTTATGGAGCGGAAGCAGTTATTCCAACAGAATTATTTTACCCACAACAAGGACAGAAGCGTGGGAAAATAATTTAAACACAGATCTAATGCTTGAGAAGTTGGATGACTTAGAAGAAAGAAGAGAGGTTACGCTCCGAAAAATGGAGAACTATCAGATAAGGCTGGCAAGAGAATATAGTAAAGTTGTGGAACTTTGTTGAAGGACAGTATGTTCTGCGACAAATCCCAGAATACCAAAGAGATAAAAAAGTGAAATAATTTGCACCCACATGGGGAGGACCACATGTCATACAAGATATTGCGATACAGGGCTCGTACCATTTGCGGAATATGAATGGAGAACTCTTACGGCATCCTTGGATGCACAATATCTCAAACCATATTATCCATAACAAATAAAGCAATCATACAATAATTTGGCTTCATACTGGGTAAAGCATGACAAATGTAATCTCTCTAGAAAATCCATATAAATGTCTATGAGTGTATGACTATTGGATCTTTCGTGAGCAAGAGATGCCTAACATGACATTAATTATTGTATCATGTATTATCCATCTCATGAGGTACTCATTAGGGACCGCATCATTAATTTCCTCCTGGCCAGAGAGAAGTTAGTCATGTGATTGTACCCTCAAAGGTAACCCAAGGTACAATATACGCCTTGTGGTTTCTCAATTCACACACTCATAACGCAAACTGGTTATGTATATATATTCGTTAATTGTATTGCAGGAACAAAAATATGAGACAAAAAGGAAGCTTGCCAATACAATTCAGAACAAGGAAAATATTAAGGAACGGGAGGATCTGCATTAGGAGAAGGGTGTTTAGGGATTTCCTTGCGGCTATAAACTTTGGTGAATCCATCAGCTTTAACCCTATCTAGAGTGTTGTTGATCGCTTTGGCAACTCCAACACAAGCTTCAATTTTTAACCAATAAATTTTAGCTCTTGCGGTTTCAAGCTCCTGCTTATACCTATTCACCTCGGCCACAGACTTTTGGACACGGTCCTCTCAGTAAGGTCTTCTCCCTTGCTCTGAAGCCAAGTCATGAGTCAAGCCCTCAACTTTCAAGGTTTCCAACTTCCATTTGTCTTCCGCTTTTTTAGTCTTAGAGGATAGAAGCTCAAGTTGACATTGTGCCTCATTGGTTTTGATAGTAATAAGCTTCAGTTGTCCTTTGACTTCCTCCAACTTAGCATTGGCAGTATCAAGCTCCCCTTCAGCCCTATCAACTCTTGAGGCCGCATCTTTGAATTTTTCCTCAAAACCTGCAACGTAAATAACATATTAATCAATGCGGAAATGATATTCAACTTCAAATATGCAATAAAATAAGATACCTCTTGCGAGGGTTTCAAACTCTTCTAATTCGTGAACTATTTGCATCTTTAGAATCATCGAGGAAGTCATATTCTCTTGAAAGTTTATGATAATTGTCGGTAAGATGCTGAAGATCTTGACGATATTGATCTAACTTTGCTTGTTTCAATGAATTATTGTCCTGTAACTGATTTGATTCGTTTGTACACTTTTCCATCTCTTTATGCAAGCGAAAAATATCGCTTTCACGAAGAAGAATTATATCAGATAAGCTGTGGATTTTAGCCTGGGCTTCTGCAAGTGCATTCCCTTTAGCATGAGCATCTGAAGCTGAATTATCTCTATCTTTCATAAGTTGCGCCATATAAGAAGAAAGTTGTGAATTATGAAGTGAACCGGAATGAGAAAATCCCACAAGGATACTCTTGCGTTCCACACAGAGCTTGCGATTTTCTTCTTCCAATTCTCTGATGGTGCCCGCGCTTCAAGAACACAACCTTTAGTCCATAGGAGAGTGGCATCATATTTTTCTTCTTGCGGATATAATCTACATGTAAAATCCGGTGCTTCAATTCTAGATCTTCATACTTTGATTTGGCTTGATTCATCATATCAACCAAGTTATTGAATCTTTCCTTGATCTCCATATTTTCTTTATTGATTTTTAATACATGTTCTGTCAGACGCTTATCTCTACGTTGCAGCCTATTCACGAGGTTTGAATCCCCCGCTGATCCCATAAAGCAATTCAGAAACATGCAAATAAAGTAAGAAAAATGACATGAGAGAAAAAGCGTTAAACCTTGATTCTAGAGATCTAATAACTGCTGACGAAGCGTATCATTTTCCCGCTTCAAGTCCGCAGCATCTTCTTCTGATATGATTAATTTCTCCTCTACTTTCCTAAACTGAGTCTCCATCTTTATGGATCGTCCTTTGAAAATTTATAAGCCACATATGCGGCGTTCTGACCCCGAGCAAGCTGCAATTTTTGAAATTAAAGCTATAAGTAAAGATGAAAATAAAATGAAATTTAAGGTCATTAAAATAATAAAAATACCTGCAAGATAGCTTGTTGCGGGAAAGAGTATGCTCCACCATCCGCTAGAGCAATCTTCTCCGCAAGAGAGGAAGGAAGGTTCATGTCAAAAGAAGGGCAGACAGGATGACCTTGGTCCTTTAACCAATCTTCTTTCACTACTTCAAACGGAGCAGACCGCATGCATTCCCGCAGATTAGTAACCGTAAAGGTATTTATCTCTACTGGCTGAAAGTCGCATGAGACAGATAGCAACTCTTTAGACATGAACCATCAAAAGGCCTTATCCTCCTTATCCATAAGATTCTCATCTTTCGCTATTTTTTTACCTTTATCACTGTACGGGATTTCTTTATTTATATAAACTGCATCAGTGATAGTTGTTCTCTTGTCATTACCCTCGGTAGAAGCAGCTTCCACCGCAGCATTTGCCGGCTCACCCTGAATTGCGGGATCCTCCTTATCAGATAGACCATCTTCACTCGCAGAAGGAACGAGAAGATCATCTTCAAACAGAGGGGAAAATTGGGAGGTGAGGTAGGAGAACTCAGGATTTGCGGCCTGGTTCGAACAACTGTCCGCAACACCTGTAGTTTCCACCGCAGCATTAACCAGCTCCGTGGGCTCAAAATTCACAAGAGATAAATTTTCAACATTCTGCTTCGAATCTGTCAGCTGAAGCGGGACATTCTGCTTTTCCTCATTTTTTTCAGGTTCAACAGAACTAATATTCTCAATTATCAAATTTGGTTGACAATGGGGTGAATCACGGATTTCTCCTTCCTCACTATCAGTGAAATTACGGGGTGCAGCTTTAACTTTTTTCTGACCCTGTCAATGTACCGCAGGAACTCATTAAATAAGATTCATATGAATCATGCAAATTCATTTGGATAAGTCAATACCATTTCTATTGTAGCTGCGGCTTTGTACTTATTACCCGAATCACCTTTCGAAATCTCTTCAGCTTGCGGCTATGGAAAAAAGGAAACAATTATATCATGTTTAAGGCGTGATGTAGAAGAATAGAGAAAGAATTCTACATACCACATCGTTATATGGGAAACAAAAGCCGATGAAGTTTAACTTCCAAGGGCAGTAAGAATGAAGGCATGATGTAAGGTTGCGGACCAAACTGTCTTGAACAAACCCATAAATCCATGGTCCCTCAATTATCAGAGGAGTGCGGTACCACCTGAAGTCATGATCAATATGGATCTTCTCTCGTAAAGGAGCTTGCGTCCCAGGAATGACATTCAGTTTAGAGTTATCAATTTCCCAGAGTAGACGAAATCCTTTGCCACCTTTACGACCCGGTCCGACGCTCCACTTCTTGTAATTCTTTACAGCAATAGCGTCGGCATATGTAGCATGGAAATTATTCACAGTATAATGCTTACGTTCCGCAGGGTTGGGAACGTTGCATGTGAAATTTGTTTCTCCCTTACTACGTTTATTACACTCATTCAGCACACGCCACCAATTCTCATTATATTGGACAATAGACCGGACCATACCATGCTTGGATTTATTTCGGCTCACAAGAACCTCATACTAGAAAGAATCCCCACTCTTGTACAAAGGAAGCTTCAAGCCAGCGTGCAGCGCTCCGGCAGTTATTAATAGTCTATTGGCGCTATACTGAAATTTCTTCATCATATCAAGATTAATCTCATCTCCTTCAGCAGGATCGCAAAGGGAAACTTTAAATTGTTGGAGTTGATGTCAATCTTTAAATTCTTCAATATCCATTGACCTAAAGCTCAAATTCTCGTTTAAACGTTTACTGTTAGAAGCTGGTCTATTGGCCGTAACAGTTATATCATCAGTTCTTACCAAATCAGAAGATTGAACTTATGAAGTACCAGATTGATCTCCCATTTTTTTTTTCTCGCAAAGTAGCGAGATGATTTCTTTTCTACAGGTTGATCACCATGATGAGAGGCACCTCCAGCAACATTATTATCATCTTTTCCAGATATGATGAATTTTACCTACATATGAGAGAACAAGAAAAGATAGATTCACCCTGATGAAAAGCAAGAACAAAACAGAAACCCTCAAAAACAGAAGAAAGGCAAGATGTTCATTGAACCTGAATATAAACAAGTAAACAATTTTCTGATCAAGAAAAAATATTTATGGATTTAATGAAACAATCAGAAATCAAATCAGATAACTGGATGAAAAGAAGACATGATCCCGATGAAAGAAATCCTTAATCACGATTTAATCAGCACAAATTGAATTAATCAAATCACGAGGAATCACTGAAAAGTTCAGTTTTAGAAGAATGAAAAAAGAACATAAACTTTAAGAAGAAAAGGAAAAGAAGACAAAGAATAAGATGAGAGATGTGACAAGATTTGCATTAAATATGAAAGGATTGAAACTGACGAAACCGTCGAAAAAATAAAGTGGAGGAGAGAGGAAATTTATCAGAGATGTGACTTTCCCGAAACCGCCAAAACTGTCAGAAAAGTAAACCTAAGCGTGAGAAGAAAGTTTATTAGAGACGTACGAATCGGAAAAGTAATAATTATGTTTCCTTTTTCAAATTTCTACCATATGTAAAATTAAAAAGAAAAAAGGGGCAAAATTGTGAGGGTATTAAATCCCTAACACCACGTGTTCAAATACTATGGAAAAAATATCAGATTATGATGGAACGAGAAACACTAAAACAAAACTCATTAGAGAGTACTGAAACAGACACCTTTGTTGCATGACAGACACGCAAGTTGCGGAAAAGCATGGCACACTGTACGAAATAGACACCTTCGTTGCATGACAGACATGCAAGTTGCGGGAAAGCATGACAAAATGTATAGAACTGACAAACATCGATGTATGATAGACACGTCTCAGTTGTGTAGGTTGCGGAACAGAAGAAGCTAAAACATGACAAGTCACTTTCAATGGCCACGTGTCGGACATGCCAAATTCTGAAGATAATAATGTCACTTTCAATGGCCACGTGTCGGACACGCCAAATTCTGAAGATAATAATGTCACTTTCAATGGCCATGTGAAGTTTGAAGTTGTAGTCTGAAGTTCCTGCACCTGAAATATTTCCGGAAAGAATGTGGCCCTTTTACATTATAACAATTTCTTCCTACAAATGAAAAGTTTCAGAAGAGAATAAGATGCATTCAACAAAGATAATGGAAGCATGTAATGTTATACTCTTTGGCAAGGCTTTGATTTAAAAAAAAATTGTATCAATTTCCTTGGAAATACTTTGATCTAACACCTGAAATTATGTAATTTGATTAGAACGGATATAAATTATCAGTAACTCAAGTCATCAATTACGATAATTTAACTAAACATAAACATCAAAAGTCAAAAAAGTGATAATTACTTTGGGACTTGACTTGTGGGTTTAATTTAAAGACCTAATGTGAGCCTACTTACAGCTTCTATAGTCCAAGTCTTGCATATGGTGCACTAGAAAAAGGTACCACTGTCTTGACCCGAAGTAGTACCACATTGTTTTCTATTAGCCTGAAACAAATTATCTACTCAGAAAAGAAAATAGCGTATATTTGAACCTTACTCAACTGAAGCAAGAGTAAACACTACTTACCATTAAGCATAACTTGTTTAGCATGTACTCTAGTTATCTGTGACTAACAGTCTTTGTCGTAGCTTTTGCACCTTTAAGCATTATCATATGAAAACAGATTTTGAACCGTTAAAAGATTTCGTAACTGCATGTTTTCCTGATCATGAACTTCCATGTTGCTTGACCTGGGGTCCATACATCCTTTTGCTTTTCAAATATTGTATGGCAGTTACAAAATAACAAAGTAAAAGTAAAAGTTAAGACTTTAAAGCTGATTTATTAAGAGAGAAACAAATTAGTACATAACAAAAACAATTTTATTAAGAATATAAACAAAGTATAAACTTGCAGTCATACCTCATTCGTTCTTCGCCATGGTTATTAATCAAATTCCACTATGATTCTGATGTTTATTCATTTACTTGAATTTAAACTGTGCTACGCATGTTAGTAGTCTTATACAATCGAATATGATTGGAGCTTCAGGTCATGCATCAAAGTTTATATATTTATAAGATTAAATGAGATAACAAAAAAAAAATACTAATAACTTATTAAAATACATGCATAGACATATTTCAAGATTAGTGTGTACGTACACCTATTTCAAGATCATACCAATGGTGTGTTGATACTGATCTCCTGGACATGGATGAAAGTATTATTTCAGTAACATGTGTGTGTACTGATGAAGCAACCTTCTTTTGAGTTTCGGTGGTAGGTGCTGGGGTTTCAAGAGGTGAAGTAGAATTTTCTTTTTCTTGAGCCTGCAAATTTAACCTAAAATAGAGAAAAGTTAGTGCACATATTAGTCTAAAGTGTGTAATGCAGATGTCGGATCATCTCTTCTGCCATCCCCCTCGTGCATCTTAGGATAGAAAAGGTTCATCTCAAGGTATTTAAAAAAATACACATTAAAAAAACAAGAGAGTGGAATATTACTTACTTGAAAAGTTGGATCAAGTTCCAAAGATGTTTCAATTCAAAATCACTTAATCTTAAACCATTAGGCTCACCTAATCTAAATGTATCCATGCAGATAATACTAAGAAGAAGAAAAAAAGTGAACATCGTGAACTGAATAAGAAGAGTAATATTACAATTCTGCAGGAAGTTCTATGAGGCACATACTCAGACCTGGTAAGGATATACGAAAAATGAGCATAACAAATTTACCAATCCCTTAAAAGAGTCAAATCATTTATGGAAATATTAACTGTTTACTGGTGTTAACCTATTACCCATCTATGCATGGTTCTTCCTAAATCAGTTATTCAATCTACAACCTTAATCCTACGCGAGGCTTGTCCGAATGTGGTTGCAGAAACTTCCTTCTTCATTTCATAAGTTGGAAAGAAAAAATATATAGTTCAACAAACTGTCATAAAATTGCGGCACATATGGACGCATAGATGTTTTATAGATTTCTAGAGCATCAAAAAACATTAGTTCTTGAGCTCATTTCATTCAAAGAATACATCTCAAAATTCAATTAACAGTGATAGTTGTGAAGTCTCAAAAGACATGGCCAATATTGTTTATGGTTTTGTGGGATAATATTAGCATGGACCAAAAGCCTTTGCAACATATATAAGTCATCATGGCTGCTACTGAGTGGAGTAAGAAACTTCATCTTAAGAAGATCAGTATCAAAAGTGATAGCCAAAATATTATGGTGGAAACAACTAGTTTATTTTCTAAATAGATGAGAGGATCATGACATTATACTTTATCGTACAAAACTTTTTGACGATTTAGATTACTGGAGCTGCCACTATAATAAGTAGGAACCTTAATGGATATGAGGATATGAAGGTTAAGTCTGCCGCAAATGCTAATAAATCAAGTACTCTGATCCATTAGCATAAAAATCACCAAGCATGCTTTTAAAATAGAGGAAAAACCTAAAAGAAACATGTTTTTAGAAATTGAGGAAAAACCAGACGATACAATTATCGGAATACAAATTTGGTATAACAGAAAGCTACCTGCTTGTAAAAATTATAAGAAAAGGCTTGCTGGTGAAACTTGTGACTAAGAGCAAGCGAAACTATCCAATGAAAATGGAGTGTAATGAAGTTGTTTAAAAAAGGAATGTAATCAATAGTTTATTTTTAAACTAAAAATGAAAAATTAACTACAAAAATGAATATCAACCTTTTACACATGTATACTACTGATATTTAACAGTATCAGACATGTACTTCTTACCAAGTTTGGGAGTTCCCTTAGGGGTTGAAACTCGCCAAAAGCCTTGAGTAACGCAATGATGTTTTTCTTTGGGTCTGGACATGATAAGGCTAGTATCATGGGTTTATTAATCAATTTTAAGGAATCAAATAATAAAAAGTAAAATAAAATAAATGAATATGGTCCTGTGTAGAATCCACGTCATTCCAAAACAGTTATTCCCAGTTTATCTGTACAACCGGGAACATACTACAAAATCAAAAAAAAAAAAAACTTAGTTGATCTTATTTGGGTTCCAACTTTTTTTAGTTTACTTTTTCTTCTATGAGTGAGATAAAACACATACCTTATACCAACTATGGCCAAGAAACTCGTTAACTGCAAGCCCATTCATTCCATACATCAATGGAGATATCCAATATCCCTATTATCCACCATTTTTGCACATTTACTGGAGTAAACAGAAAAAAATCATATATCAAAAGTCAAAAATGAAAAGCAGAAACAAAAGCATGAATAGTATAGCACAAATCAAGTTTTCAGCTTGAGTTTTGATAAATTACCTCATGACAAAATGAAACCACTGAAAGCCAAAAGAATGACTAACACAAATGAAGCAACAACTATCATATTATGTTACTCGTATATCAGGACATGATGAAGAAGAGCAAGTTCTGCATCTCTCCAAGTGGTTACGAAGTTGCAAGCCCGGAATTGTGGAAGAACTCTATGCGTGATGTGTTCCTGTATTGATAAATGATTATTATGCGCTTCCTTTTGGTGATGTTCTAAATTGGAGATCTGTTGTGTTACCTGTAATTTTAGATGGTAGCCTTGGATGACTTGTATTGGTTTCTCTTACTTATGTACTGCGGAAGAAGGGATCAAGAATGTCATAGATTTTTGGATCAGCGACATCCTGAATGTAAATCACCAAACCATAGATATTAGTAACCTTGAGCATAAAACAATAGAAAAATTGAGCAACATTGGATCCCAAAAGAGGCCTAATATCCTTTTGATTCAGGTTTATAAGAAAGCCTGCATTTTCGGCCACAATTCTGAAGTGGAACACCAACTAATTACTAACATTAAAAGTCGAGAACTTGATTAAAAAATAAACTTACTTGATAGACTTTATCAAGCAATTCTGAACAAATGTTGTTTGTTGAATTCCAGAAACTTCTATTACAGGCAGTAGTAACATCCTGCAACATGTAAAGCAGTTATTTTATATATGAGCGTCTCACTAAAACGTCACACTCATGTACGAAAAGAGACTTAACGGTGAAATGCATCTCATATTACGGCTATTTTGTGAATTATCACGGAAGAAATGTCAGTTAAGTGCTCCTTCTCTCACTTCAAATAGATTATCCGAGATAAGAGTCATTCCATGGGAAAAGGGCACAAGAGCATTTCCATCATATACTTCATCGGTAACACCATTTCCCACCATGTAACCCTGCACCAACTGAGATTTTTTAAGTTCACTTTAAAAGTTCCAGAAACTAAGTTTTCTACAATCATTAGGATATCCATACCTTAAAGTGTGAAAATTCATACCTTTAGTCACCATTAAATCTTTGTAATAGCATTTGCCAAATCAATGGGGGAAGAAAGAAAGGAAGGAAAACCTTTGACAATTTCGGAAGCAAGCGTAGGCAGATACACCCCAGCATATGACATGTAAAATGGGTTCAAGAGGAATTCCAGGTATACCTCGAACCACTTTTGTGCACGAGAAAAATCAAAAATAAATTCAAATGAGAGCAATGGGTAAGAATCGCATTCATTTATGCTCATGAACTATTTCTCTAAGATATTCAGTACTTAGATAGATGTTCTGGCTATATACTGAAAAAAAGTTTCTATCAAATTCACAACACAATTTATCACTATAAGTTAATGAAGTATACCTTGAGCAGAAATGCGTGTGAATCAATAGCAGTCTTTCTGTCACCAGTTATATAGTCGTTCTCGTTATCGAAGTAAGACATTCCAACAACAGATGGAGAATCCAAATAGAGAATATTTGAAACCTGAAACTCAAAAGCCATTTCCATGAGGATACCACATACAATCTTTAAAATCAAAAAAAAATTCCAACATAATTTGATGACTTCAGTAGTGTTTACTATTGAATTTCCTCGGATTCTAATACCTTATACCAACTGTATGGATTAAGTTGTAGTTGTGGGAGACCTCCATGAGTATTTGCCGCTTGATAATTGAATGGACCTACCATAATGCAGCAGAAATTCAGATAAGTCGGTGGGATTCGTCCTTATCATCCGACCAATTAGAAAACATGATGCAATAAAGAGGCTTAAAGTTCGAAGTAGAGAGATGCAAAAAGTTCGAAGTAGAGAGATGCAAGTAGGGTTGTTCATATCCGGTTTCGGTTCGGTTTTTGGCCAAATCAAAACCGAAACCGGAATAGTCAGTTTTTCAAAAAGTTTTTCAAAACCGTTCCATTTACCGTCGATTCGGTTTTCTCTCGAGGTTCGGACCTCCACTTAGTTTCACCCAAGCTTCATCCTGGTCATGGATAGTTTCTTTCTATTTTTATGGTTGTATATCTCCTTCTCTTTTGCATATGCTCTTTTCCTTTGAGAGTTGCATTTTATTTTACTGTTAGATCGCTTTTGGACGGAACTACGCGCCCACGCCTAGCAGAGAACTTTCTTTGTGCCTCTACCGGCGCAGTTTCCGCTTCCTCGCTTTTAACCCTTTATCGATTTTTTCCAGCCGGTTTCGATTAACCGGTTGGTTATGTCAGTTTCATGGAACTGACAGTGCAAGTTTCAGAAAAAATCAGAAAAACAAATATTTTTACATTCATTCTTTATTAAATTCCTGCAGACATTTAACCAATTCAAACAACATAAAATTCCAGCAATCTTGGAACACAAAAACATCCAAAAATCCATTCTTAAAGACAAAAAGAACATTCTTCTTCATTAAATTGCTGTTGGATGGTGCTGCATGCTGCCTCCTGGATGATGCTGCCTGCTGCCTGCTGCCTGCTGCTGCTGCCTGCTGGATGCCGCTGCTGCTCAAAAAGGATATTATGCTAAGTACATTACAGTTCACAGGATATTATGCTAAGTATATTACAGTTCAACTATGCAACTTACAAACCACTTGTTGTCATCATCCTTGCACTTATGTGCTGACTACAATAAACTCCAGGTACTTTAATCTTCCCAACAAGGTCAGTCAGTATAAGATACAGCAAAAGAAGCCAACCAGATGATATATGCTACATTATGAAAGAAAGATACTCAATTATTAGAAAACAACAGTCTGTGAGATTAAACCATGTTTCACACACGTCAACAATCTACAAATACAAGCTATGCAAATAACCTACCCCAAATGAATCTGTACCTTACTCTGAACACATTTATACACATTTACAATTATTCAGACTTCTCTCTATAAATTTACCAAATAAAGAAAAATAAAGGTACAAACTTACCCATCTGCTGCTAGTGACAGTCAATTTCACAGGAGGTAATGGTTGTGCCAGAGTCACCCAAAAGCTGTATTGACACACACAGATGGAGAGAAAAAATGTATAAGAGTCAAATTCAAGATTGAAGGGGTTCCAACAAACAACATTACTGCAATTGAAACTGCAGATGATTCTACTGAACACTAAAAATGCAAGTGAGAGCAACTGTTAGTTGTTAGCGCACAAAAACCCATTTTAATTCTAGCATGGTGGAGACCTGAACTTTACAAAGAAAAAGCTCCATGCAATAGTAAAATCATGGTTAAACCAGGCCCAAATCTCAAACCAACTTAACATGCAACAATAAAATCATGAAAATATCAAGTATACAATGATTTCATCCAAACATGAAGTTTACTACAATTCAATACCTAACGACTCTTTACGAATTCATGGTCCATATCTTGTATAGTTGTTTGGAGTCATACCAATTCAATACCTAACGACTCTTTAATGACTTCCCAACACACTAGAACCAGAGAACTCCATATGTCATTTTCAAGGAAGAGAGAATAGCACAACCAATGTTACATAATTTTTAATCAGAATCATTAATGCATAAACCGCTACAGATTCATACACATCTTAAAAGATTCAATAACACCATTATACAAAGATTCAAAAACAACAACCAACATTACATAATTATAGAAACAACCAAAACTAACTCAGAATCTACAAAAAAACACAATCAACATAAACACATAATGAAACAGGACCCACATGTTCTAACATCAGGCAAATCACAACCAACACAAAAAATCAACTCAGTAATCAAGGATATATAAATCATGCATTACAACAACAATAAATAAGTAAATAAAGAAAAAGATGATTTATACCTGAATGTGATGATTTGTGGAATGGGTTTGCACTTAGTAGTTGAGAAATTGCAAAATCCTCTTATCTAATAAGAAAAAAAAATATCAGAATCAAAATGTGTACACACATGCACGCAATATCTAGCACTAGAATCAAACCCAAAATTCAAAACTAAATAGAAAAAAGAAAGGGTTTCTAGAGAAATCAAATAGAAGAAAAAAAAACTTGAACTTAAATTCTAATAAAAGTTAAAATTAACACCAACATAAAATAAAAGTAAATTAAGAAGGAGATGATTTATACCTGAAAATCTGATAACAAATAGATCGCTAAGGAGTCAAGTCTGTTGCTGAGAAGAGAAGAGTGTGCTCGAGATTTGTTAATTTCTACGCCTATTGAAGTTGATGCCCGAGATTTGTAGCTAGCGCAGAATAAAAACTAAGAGTAGATCTGAAACCCTAGTTTTTTATTTTCTTTTTTCACATAGAAGAATTGAAACCCTAGTTTTCTAATGAGGTGGAGGTGGAGGTGGAGGTAAAGGTGAAGAAGATTATGAGTAACGAAAGAAATTGTCATCTGGGATTGTGGTTTCTGTTGGAGAAGCTACAAACTGTTGCAGGTGGAGCGTGGAGGCGGAGGAGGCAAGGGTTTTACAGAGAAAACCGGAAGAAAAATGAGTTAGGCTAGAGAAGAAAGATTATATATGAAGGGTAATGGAAGGTTTAGATCAGATCTATCAAAATCTAGATCAACGGTCCTAAATAGTTAGTTTTCCATGGCATAACGGTTCGGTTTTTAGCCAAACCAAAATCGAAACCGTGACTACCGGTTTCCATATATTTTTTTCCATAACCGTTCCATTAACAAACGGTTCGGTTTAGTTTTACCCTATTCGGTTCGGTTTTGCCAGGTTTCCGTAAAAACCCGTTACCATGAACAGCCCTAGGTGCAAGGGATAAGAGAAAATTAGGGCTCTGAGATAAGGCAATTAGGCTAAGAACATCACATCCATTAATTGTTTGTTCAATCATACGGAAACTGATTTGCACAACCTTAAGAGCACAAAAAAAAAATATAGTCACCAAGTCACTTGCAGTAGCATTTTTGATTTTATTACTAAATTACTAAATCTAGTGTATAGGGATAGAACAATTTTACCTCCATCTACATAGCTGGAGATGGAAATATTTACAGACTTCATATGGGGTTGCAACTGCACCCATTGAAAATCCTGCAACATAAGGATAAGCGTGTTTAACATTACATCTTCGTATCAAAGATATTACCGTTGTTCGTCATCTTGATTCAGCACTCTGTAAAATGGAATAGGGAAGACAAAATGCAATCGATTTGCGACAGAAATGAAAGAGTAAAAAGTAAAAAAGAATAACTAGGGTTAAGTTGTTCTTATGATTGCTAGGTTAGGGGGTAAAGATCTGGTCCATTAATGGTAGAATACAAAGCCGCGACCGTCCATCTGAAGTGAATATTATCCATTGTAGGTTACGATAACCCAGTACACTTAAGTAATTGGTGTAAAAGTGGTGTAATTAATTTTATCTCTAACAGCCAGTCATACAACGGGTTTCCATCACCTGTTATGTTTCAGCCAATCATGAAGCAGCAAGTGTCCCTCCCAGAATCACCAATGCCCAAACCTCCTCTCTAGACCAATAGAAGTAATGGGTTTCATCACCATTCAACAGGAAGCTTATACAATTTTGAGTTTTAAGGAGAAGATTTTAGAATGTACATTTTAGTCCAATTCCGTACGGTTAATTTAAAATTCTACCGATTCGAAAAAATTAATTTTTTATATTACCCTAAATGTTATTTTAATATTTTGTAAAGGGAGAAACCAAATTTGTAGAGAAAAATTAGGTCTCGGTTTTCTTCTTTTACTCCTTTTTCTTCGACTGCTTTAACTACAATTGATCTTAAGAAATATGATCCACTCGCCAGAGTTGGTGAAATTTATATATTTCATCTTCTTATTTTCTAAGAAATTTCAACACTTTCATCAGTTTTTACAACAACAAACTTTTAGATTGGTTTTTCGATGTTTTGAAGGGGAAATTAAACAAAACATCACGTGAAGAAAAAAAAGCTATTGGTATATAATAAATTTTTATTCTTATAATAAAGTAAGGTATTTGTATAATTAAAGATCTAACATGGTAACTTGAGGTTTGTATGATCCTAATCAATGGATTTGGGTTTTTTTTTTTCTGTAACATGATGAGTTTTTTTTACTTATCTATTTGGAGTTTTTTTTTTGTAAGGGGAGTGAAGTACGAGTTAATACTTTGAACCACTTTGAACCAAAACACAGATATGGACATAAAATTTGGCTCATCGATTTGGAGTTTCTTATTTATTTGTAACAATCAATTAAAAATGTTATGGTATCTAGAGAAATAATTATGTTTTACGTTCGAGCTTGATAAGAATCAGTTAAATGTAAATAATTGACTACACTTATAAATTAAACAATTATCAGCATGTCAAGTATGGAAATATATAAAAGATTAGTATCAAATGAAGTTCCAAATAAAATAGTACTTGTTGAAGATTGGTATAGTATCTCCATACTTTGTGTTACAGTTTTTTATTTTACTTGTTATGTGTGATTTGTTGTTCAGATCGCTTTATGGTACTGCATGTTATAGAGGATGGGCATGAGTTCTCTGCAGACGGGAAGCTTGTTACAATATTTTTTGTTATAATCTTTATTTATACAATATGTGTATTTTATTATACATTGTATTTTTTTGTTTATGGTGATGAAATTAGAGATGAAATGATAATCTTCATTTATATAATATGTGCACTTTGTGATAAATTGAGAGAAAAACTAATAATTTAGAATGTGCACCTTATTATACAAGCGTATTCCTGTTTGTTCTCTTATTTTATGTCTTATTTCATGAAAAGTAGGTATGTTTGTAGGTATAAATGGTCGAATTCATACATGTTTTGTAAGTGTGCACAAATTGGTGCACCAATGTATTTTTCATGAAAAGTAAGTTTGTATGTGAATATGAATGATTGATTTCATGCATGATTTATAGGTGTTTATATTGGTGCACCAGTGTATTTCCTATGAAAAAATAGGTATATGTTTGTGGATATGAATGGT
>JAJJMC010012064.1:507201-522328 GCA_023531435.1 Papaver californicum
TGTAAGTGTGTACATATTGGTGCACCAATTAATGTATTTTTCATGAAAAAGTAGGTATGTATGTAGGTATGAATGGTCGATTTCATGCATGTTTTGTAGGTGCGTACATGTTGGTGCACATGTGGAAAAAAAGACTGCATAAGCTTATGCATGTGTAAATACGTAAATCAAAATTTTGTGTATGCGTATTTTTTATACATATGAGATAACAATAACACGTACATCAAAAAAAATTAAAAATGAAAATTGTACAGTCATATGAGTACTATTTGTGTAGATCTCGCAAAGGGTTTTCAAAATATATAAAATTTACGAATTTTCGACAAACTGTTCGAAAGATAAATAGTTTTTAAGTTATTTTTATGTTATTTAAAATTGTTGAGATCATCATGAGTCACGTTGAACTACATTGTAAATATTTGGACTAAATCGTAAATTATAAGGGTTATTGGTGTACTTTCTATATTTTGGTATAAGCTTGGGTTGTTGACATCATAAATTGGACCTAACTTATTCCTGAATTTTTAATTTTGGTATCAACTTGATTGTTGACGTCGGATGTCAACTTGGGTTGTTAACACCAGATTTTGGTATCAGCTTGGCTTGTTGACATCACAATTTGAACCTAACTTATTTTTGAATTTTCAACTTTGGTATCAACTTGGCTTGTTGACATCATAATCTGAACCTTACTTATTACTAAATTTTTAATTCTGATATCAACTTGGGTTGTTGATACCAGATTATGATGTCAATTTGGCTTATTAACACCAAATTATGATGTCAACTTAGCTTGAGGTGGTGGCGGTGGTGGTTCGGAGGTGATGCTAGAGACGGTGGTGGAGTTGAAGGTGGTAGTGGTGGTGATGGAGTGGTGAAACGGTGGAGTGCCAGTGGTGGTATAGTTGGAGGTGGTGAAGTGGTGGTGGTGAAGTGATAAATTTGTTGTTTTTTAAAATAAAGAAAATATTATGTTGATTGAATAAAAAAAAATTATATAACGGAGAGTATTAATGTAATCCATTTTCAAGTGGATAAAATTTCTAGAAATAAGGGGTACATATGAAGGATCTAAATTTAGGGACATCTAATTAATGTGCGTACGCGTACCCATTGAAAAACACTCGAGGAAAGTTATTACCGGTAGAATTTTTTCAATCCTCCTGAAGGACCTCAATCTCAGATATGTGTCAAAAACTCCTATGGGAAGCTCCTCCAGCCAAGCTTGTTAAAGATAAAATTTGAGAGGGCCAGTCACCTCTCCAATAGTTGTTGTGCAGTGGTTGCTGGAAGTGAAGAAGGCAAACTCATTACGGTAGACACACAGGTGAGCCAACTTTTCGACCCTGTAGCTAAAATGAGGCTAATTCAACCTTACTGGCAGTGAAACTTGCAGTCAAGTTGGGGTTCTACAAGTGCATCATAGAAGGAGACTGTCAAGTGAAATATCCTTGTGAAATACCGATGTCACTGTAATACAGTGGTAAAGTCATTGGGTGATACCAGTGACCTTAGTTCGAAACTCTTTAACATCAAACTTTTTACCTCAATGAAATGTCAAAAGAGATTCCTTGGAGAGTTGGAGATAGAGATTCTGGAAATTAAAGATCTTTGCAACAGTGTGCCTGATATAAAATTCAAGTTCATCAAGGGAGGAGCTAATAATGCAGATCACTATCTCGCAAAGTTCGCTTTATCCACCATGAAAGCTGAGTGGTGGACGTCTTCCTCTCCTCCCTGTTATCTCTCAGATTTTGGAATCTGAGAGAATTTCTGTCTAGTTAGTGTATGGTTATTGTGTGCTGATGATCAAAAAATTACAACAGTAGCAAATATCATGAATGTACTGTCCCCGAAGAAAATAGTACACCAACAATGAGCAACACTACCTACAATGTTTATAACTTTAGTTGCACTCGTTCGATAAAAATGAATCATATTCAGGCCAACTATCACTATCACTTATCAAAGAGGGTTTTATTCAAGGAAAGTTTGTTCTCAGTTGCTTGCTATATTTCTCTATTTAGAACATTTTCCCAATACCGTCTGTACGAGGAACACTTACACCAATATCCATCTGACGCCAATTTCCCATCGTCTGCACCATCTGTTCTGCTTTATCATACAAACCAAGGAGGCCGCCTGTGTGTATAAACAGAATCTTTCTACTTTCCCACTTTCCTGGATTCTCAGTAATGTCCTTTAACATCTGAAAAACAGCCTTCCCACTACAGAAAGTGGGGAGATTTGGTTACAATGATATTATTTGTATTTTATGATCTCTTACACTAAAATAAACAACTCTATCATTGGGTTATAATATTATACGGAACTTGACGTCAAATATTCCTGCATTAAATAAAAAGGAACATTTTCTACCCTTCCTGGCTCTTAGAACAGTATGACAAGGTATACTTATGCATATTTACAAGCATCAATCTTGCAGCAATAAATATAGCATAGTTGTTAAGCACATGCAGTTAGCTCACACCTCATGGTTAGCAATTTATCGTGCGAAAGGAAATGAGAATGGATGCCAACCTTACTAAGAAAAAGTCCAGACAGTAGTACGATTCAAGTGGGGATGAATCACTAGATTAGAATATTTTAGGGCTGATAGTTGGTGAACTGAACTCTAATTATCACAAAAATCATGTCAACCAAAATCCGTTGATCAGGAATATGTGATATACTACCTTTAATTTTAGGTTATTTCATGATCAGGAGATCACGGGAGTCCCTGTGGACCCCACAAGCATGTCTAATTTACAAACAAGCCTGTGGAACTATACCGTAACAGCCACTGGTGATCAGATCTTAAAAATCTAATATAACCATCCCAGCCCACTGCACAACGACAGAGGAAGCTCAAAGGAAAGAATGGAAAACCGTTTCAAGACAATAGAAGTTTATCTCACCTGTAAACCGGATCAAGCACAACCCCTGTTGCGGCAGCAATTTCTTTGACAAGAGTAATCTCCTCGAGGGTGTTTATGGCATAACCCAAACCTTTGGCCTGTGAAGATATAAACTTATATGAGATAGTCTGTTGAGAACTCCGCTACAGAAAACATATTCATAATATTCTGATATTCAGTTTCATCTAAATTCAAGGGAACATGCTCTTCAAGAACCGTGATTGATGACAGAAAAATTGAAGTGAATTCCTGATACATGCTATCAGAACTATATATTGAACTATTAGAGTTGGTAATTGATAGTTATGAACAGTCAAGGTTAGGAACTTCACAGAAAAAACTACATGTGGACATATTAATTTTAAGTTCTACCAGATGGCATATATTTTATATGAGAACGGAAGAGAAATTGATAAATTGAAATATCAGTGCGCAAATCCAGTCTCCAATTAGCTCCATCCTAAACAAGGGATCTTCAGAATACGGATGCAAATCATTTTGACCTCAGGTATCGTTACTCTGTTTACCAACTTCAAATATCCTTATCAGAGCTGGTTTTCCAAGAATTCTCGATTATTACTATCGTTACTTGGTCCTCCAGAGCACCAATACGCCCTGGTTGTTGTACTTCCATAGTTGAAGCAAATGAAACTGTACACCATAGCTATGGGTACCCCAAAGATAGCAAGTAGGAAGACAGATATCTAATGTCCACATATAAATCTTTATCAAGATCTAGGGTTTGTTTGGGCATAAGTTAGCATATGCATGCTATAATGCTGATATGAAATTATATTGCAATAATAGAAAGCAGTCATCACTCTTCACACTCTGCTACACACCACAAACTTAGAATCCAAAAATAAATAACATCATAGATATTCAGGAAACTATAATGAAACTTAGTCGAAACACTAGTTAGGTCAACTTGTCAAAAGTAAATATGCAATGCATAAATATTGCATTGGCAGGAAAAAGGGTAGTGAAACACCCATATGAAGTCTAGACAGTTGCAGAAATAGAACTTGACTAGGCCCAACCCACCTAAAATAGAGTTTACTTAATTCTTTAAAATTGCGTTTAGACGTGTAACAGAACAAGGAGTTAGCTTTTTAATCTGCTAAACTGGTCCGATTCGAAGCTACGCATAGGACGTGATTGACTAGACTAGTCCTCCATATATCTATTGAAGTATGGTATCAACGAAAACAAAATGACAAAACTATTCAAGTATGACCAGAGTAGACTATCAAATGGCAGTAAAAGTAATCTTGAAAACCGAACATACAATGAGAAATAAATTTGATGAGTGAACTTGGTTAATCCAAGAAAAATAAAAATGCTCACATCTTGAATGCTGACTATATCGCGTGAGTTAACACCAGCATCTAGTCCATCAAGATGGCCTTGAACATTGTCATAGAAGTAACTTGGGTTGTCACAGACAGCAAAAGCATGAATCTGCAGGACGAAGAGGCCATTAATAGAGTTCAAAACTGAATTAAGCAGCATATAGACCAACTATAATCACTTACTTTTGCCTTCAAAGTACTCAACATAGATCCCAATGACAGACCAGCGGTAGTACCCCCACTAACATAAAGAAGAGAAACAAAATTTGGTAGTCACTTTTACATGTAAAGCTAATTAGTTAAAGAATCATGCGCAAGGGACAAATACGATGGCAAGTACAATTCCTTTTGGAGTTTTGGCAATTGTTAATTTTGTTCGTTTACTTGGTGTTTTAGAGTTTGTTTTCAAAATGATGTTCAAAGCTTAGAAAAATGCATCAACATCGTGTTAAGTAATATCAGTTCCAGATGGATTTAGTTTGAAGTTTAAAATTTCACAACTGTATACCTAAATGGCGCAAGTTTAGTTCTAGGCATTCCTCGAGCATAAACTGATGCCTAAAGGTGAATCATGAAACAAGAAGCAAGTCGTGTAGTACTGATAACATTTTATAATGAATCTTGCTCTATCGGCTTCAATTTCCCCATAATGAAAGTAGTACATGTTAAGCAAGGGTAAAACCAAGTGCCTAACACCCTGGTTCTCCAACACTGATATTACTGGCAGCTGACGAGCAAAACTCGGATAGAACAGTCTCCATAGTGAACTTAGAATGGGTAACTGTACTGCAGTTGAGTTTGTGAACATCAGCTGCTGCTAAACTCGTGTATAAACTCCCTATCTAATGATATCTGAGAACTTTTGAACGTGTTCAGAATAACTTTACACCTTGCTGGGTGGTTAATGGGGACACTATCAGTATGCAACTGAGGAAGGGTGCTACCTAAAGATTCCATCAATTATCACCATCTAGGAAAAAAGAACTGGCATAATAAACATCAGACGTTATAAATTGGACAATACTTTTCATAGAATGCAGACTCAAAGGATTTCTTTGAGGTGAACAATTTTTTGACATTTACTACAGAGTACAGGTGTTCCTCACAGCCTCCAGTTTCAAAGCTTGTGTCAAATAAATCCAAGTTTCGAAGAAAATTTCCTAAACTGGCATTTCAAATTAACCTGAACGTTTGGTTTTCATTTTAAATGCAGATGACTATAATTTTGTCTCTCTAAGAAGTTCAGACTAAAATGAAGGTTTCTAGCAACATCAAATATGAACCCATATATTGTCCATAAATTAAGGTTTCCAGCAACATCAAATTAAGAATCCATATATTGTGCATATTCCTACTTTTCAGCATATTAATTTCATAAAATGCTACATCCCTTTCTCAGCGAAAGCCAAAAAAAAACTATGCATGCAGATGCCAAAAGAAATCTAAACGAAGAGTGCTTGTATGAGTTGAAGAGCTTGGAAGTTTAAAACAAGAGAAAAGAGAAAGACCTGCCACATGCTACAACAATGTCGTCGAATTTCATTTTTCCCTGCCCAATTTGAAGTTGCTCTTCGATCTCCCTAACTGCTTCAATGTAGCCCCTGCCCAAATCAAGCAGTTATAACTTTGACAAGACAGAAGTATCAGCTACATATTCATTTAACATTGAGACATGAGAACTTTTTTTTTTTCATTTTGGAGCACAAAAGGATCCCAAGGATTAGATATTCTGGTAGATTTGAACGAATTGAAAGGCATTGTTGTTCAATTAAAAAAACTAGATGTTCTTATAGTATGAATGTAGTTCGAGCAAGGTAAACCGATCGAATAATAATTAATTACACAGGATAACTGGATAAGTAATAAGCGCAGATAAAGATTATTTGCCTAATGATATATCTAACTTCCAGACTATAAAGAGAAACCTTTATGATACATCAACAAGAGTTTCCTCGATTCTTTTTCATTCTCACAATGGAAGTATACCGACTCCAACATATCTTACCAGAAAAACATTGATGAGCCAAATATAAAGGAAAGAACGGATAAACTGACAGTTGCGCAGTTTGCAGAACTTGTCTACCTTTTGTTCCCTAGAGATAACAAACATGAACATACTTCTTTTGATCACAGAATTAGTGACCCCCCACAGTTTAAAAATTAGATAACCAACAAAAATAAAAAAACTGTTTGAAAACGGGAGAGATGCTGCTTCTTGAAGAGAAGCCAGAAATGTAATGTATTACCATAAGCATTAGAGAACTTAGTAACAATACAATGTTAAAAAGAAAGGTAAAGAAGGAGATCCATATCCTAAGCAAGTTACATTTGGTAAAAGAAAAAAAAAGTGGGAATAAGATATCTGCAACCATTTCTCACCAGGTTCCCAGGGAGTTGGATCCACCAACTGGAATTACATAAGGCCTCCTCCCTTCATTTATCAATCTCTCCTTGAGCAAATCAGTAAGAGCCTAGGGCATAAAAAGGACGGCACAATCTCATTAGAACATAAGCAAACAACAGTCTAGAAAGTTAGTCTACAATGCGTCGGTGCTATTTGGATTGCCGGGTCCATTTGTTAACAGACAATACAAGCCACGTATTTGGTATGTTATTAGGGACAACAAATTACGGGTGTTTTTTAACCTGCTAAAAATCTGAACAAATAGGTGGCAGTGATGAAACAACAACCACACTTCATAGAGTAATATTGTCTACTCACTATGACACTATCTTGTAATAAGTATTTCAGTATTCTGTAACCAATGCTGCATTCCCATGATCTTGGCAATACGAGATATCAAATTACTTTCATATCTACTAATTGAGAGTGAGCAATTAGTTGGGAAGACAAACCACACTTCCAATTCTGGAATATTCTTCCTTTGAGACAAGTTCAACACTGGCTCCAACTAAACGTTCAACAAGAAGGTTTCCAATCAATCCAGGATCTTTGTCCATTAGAACCTACAAGAATTTCAAGGCAAATTAAACAAAAAAATAAGTGACAACCAAAGCAAATAGAAACAAATTACAGAACAGAGAATGAAAAATGGCTAACCTGAGAGGTACGGAGTATAAGATGGCAATCAAGATTCAAATACCTAGCAGCCACAGCGGTGGCACGGCAGTGATTACTTTGTATGCCTCCAATGGTTATAATGCAATCTGCACCCTGTGCTACGGCATCTGCCATTAAGAATTCCAGCTTCCTGACTTTGTTACCACTCAACTGCATTCCTGAAAGGTCGTCTCTCTGTATAATTTGAGATTCTTCTATCAGTCAAATTGAAAAGAACGATATAAAAACGAAGGCATTGGAAGATTTAGTTTACCAAAAGTTACATGTAGCTTGATCATGGTCTGTAACAGAATGAAAATGAAGCAGATTCCAAATTACCTTAATCCATACTTCAACATCTTTCGGCAAATTGGGAAGATTCCATCTGTGGATAGGAGTAGGGGTCTGATAATAATAAGAACAAACAGTAAACTTGAATTCACTTCAAGCATCCCATGAGTTCAATCAACTAAATTTGGGAGGAGTGAACTAAAAAATAAAAGCAAATTAAAATCACAGAGAGAAAGAAATTACATGAGCAAGAGAGAAGACATGAGAAGGGATTGGGTTAAGATGAAGAGCCCATGAAGGAGGATCGTACGATTTCTTGGTAAGAAAACCGAAGTTTTGTTTGGATTGATTGCCTTCCATTAAACAACGAACGGGCTTACAAGAAGTTTGAAGCTTAATCGAATTTTTAGGGCAAAGTATTGCAGAGGAAGCACAACCTAACAGCATTATAGTTTGTTGGAAACAATGGTACAAAATCAAAATAATCACACTGAAAAAATCTCAAAGAGTACCGTGGAATCTAAGTCATTCCAAGTTTGGAAAAAGTGTGTATTGTGAGATGTCAAGTCTTATGACTTCCAAATAACCTCATTTCACGATTTTTTTCAAGACATCTTCCAAGGTTTCACGAAAGAAAACTTGGATTCCAAGAGAAAGCGTATTTCCAATAGCGCTCAACGCAACTCGAAATGGTGTAAAATCTATCGAAAAAAACTATTTGGAATGACTTAGATTCAACGGTGGTCAGACCAACGACATATGGAAGTCATAAGACGTGACGGCTATTTGGAATCATCTTCGTCTCCAAATTCTCGTGTTGATGGCTTAAGAGTAAAGATTCTCGGGGGGAAGAGGACTTTCCTCCACTGAATGGTTCTCGGGTTACAAATGTTGAAAGGAAGAGGTGATCTCGTTCTGGGCTGCTGTTCCGCCTCAAAACCCTAGTAACATATGGAATAGACCACCCCAAAAATCACCAGCTCTGATGCAACAGGGAAGATCGATGGGGAAACATCAGCTTTCTTCTCGTCAAGGAGAAAAAATAAGGCAATTCAAAACCCTAGTTTATGTTGACCTGGCATTTTCCGAGATTCAAGCCCTCCAATAGTTTCTATGAAATTGATTTTTGAAGATCCAAAAGTGATTGATGGTGAATCAAGAGCTTTCTTCCCATCAGGTGATCTCAAATCCTTGGTTAATATTTGTGAACCCATTGTTGTTGGGTACTTTGTATGGAAGAGATTATCGTTCCCTTTTGTGAAAGAGAGGCTAACTCCCAATGGAAAACTAAGGGAGATTTCTCTATGTCGATTCACTGAGAACAAGCTTTTTTCTTTAAGTTTGCGAATGAAGAAAACAGAGATAAAGTCTTGGAATTTGGTTTTGTTTACATTGCTAGCAAGTTGTTCGTTATCATACCTTGGTCTCCTTTTATTGAGCAACAAATTAAAGCCATTAACACATTTTCTATATGGATGAACCATATAGATGTTCCATTTCACTTATGGAACGACTTGGGATTAGCAAGAATAGACAGCCTAGTGGGTAAGCCTATACTGACTGATTCACAAACTGCTTTTAAAAAAAGGATGTCTTATGCTAGAGTGTGTGTGGAAGTTGATGTGAATTGTTTTTTTCCCGTTGTTTTGCCATATCAAATTGATAATGAAAGGTTTGAAGTGAAAACAGAATATCCATAGAAACTATGTCATGCTCTTTTTGTAGAAGTTTTGGTCATCCAAGTGCTAAGTGCAGTTCTAATATTGTACCAAATTTGAAGGACAAATGGGTTTCAAAGAATATTTTCTTTACATGGGATAGTGTCAATAACCAAAAAGGAGTTTCTTCTATTGAGAACCCAATGGAGACTTTACAAGTAGAGATCCAATCTTCAATTGAGAATGTTACAGTTGGGGGTATGGGGGATGGCTTGGAGATGGTGTCTCACGCTTCAGAGGGGGATTGGAATATATACACTAGAAAAAAAAAGAAAAAAAAAGGGCAGAGTCAGTACCTCAATCTGTAATCATTGAGAATTTGGAAAAGCTTCCAGATATAAAAGAAAAGAAAGCTAAGGAAAAAGTTGGCAGTGACAAAAACAAAGAAGAGGTAAAAGCAAGAAAGACGTGTGATATTTCTAATGACGTATCAGAATATGAAACAGAAAATGAGACTATGGGAGTTGAAAAGATGATTCCAAGGAAATCTCATGGAAATCATTATAAAGCAGTGCTAAATGGATTTTCAACTCCAAATTCGACTACTGATTCTATTGAGATGGAGATCACATAGGATAGTATACCAGTGCAAATGGATTTGAGTCTGGTTACAATACGGAAAAAAAAAAAATTTATGCGAAAGGATTTTGGGTTTGTTTTCTATTTTGTTTCCGCTCCTTCTGTTAGTGAAGCGGAAATAGATTGTAGAATTGCTTTTAATAAGTTATTGGATATTACTGACCATCCTATTATGAGATCTTTGTGTAAGTATCAATTGGAGAATCATGCTAAATCTCATTCAAAGATGGAAATGCCTATGAATGAGGATAATGATGGTTTGGGAGTTCGATTCTGACTCTAACTATGATGAGCAAATTGATGTTGTTAAATACTCGTTTCAGGATGAAAGTGAGGATTTTTGAAGGTGCATTTGGGGTTTCTTGAGTATAAGGCTTATAGGTAGTTCATGTTAAAGCTTGTGTTTTGGAACCTTTTATTCGAAGGTTTTGTGTTAATCCTGTGTGAGCTTGCTTTATCTTTTTAATTTTTAAAAAAAAAAATTAATTTTTTTTTAAAATTTTTTTTTGTATATTGGTTTACTCTTGGTGACATTTTTATTTTTTTAATAAATTTTTCCCTTTTTGCATCAAAAATATCGATTAACTTAGTTTACTTGATTGAATAAAGTTAGATAAAAATATATTATTTATGTGGGCGGGACCTGTAGATCAGGAAACAAGACTTTTTTCTTGATATGCAACAGGAAATAAGATGAAAGTGCCCGTTTTACAAGGAGAAGAAAGAAAAAAAGGGTGGTCACAAATAAATCAACGGCTTAGATTTTACTATTATGTTTTAAACAAAAATCATGTGGTTGGATTTAATGTTTGTGAGAAAACTGTACCGTTTACATAATCCGACTTGGATGGGTTTTCGTTTTAAGTCATATTTTGATTGTTGTGCAATTTGAAATTGCATTTTCTTTGTTTGACTAGTCAAACACAATTTGGAATGGGGCCTGGCGTTATTTGGATTCGTGTTTTTTTTTATTCCACCGTAAGACTTGAACTTCCATGATCTCTTCTAAATGCTGAGGTGTCATGGAACTTGGAATTCTTTCATCGTAAGACTTGCCTAATAGAAGGTATAAATTTAATTTTTCCATGACACATGAGATTTTAAATCCCATTTAAATAATAGTGGGTTTGGTTGCATAAATCATATTTATAAGAGCAAGGGTTATGGGATAGATTCAAAATGAATGAGTGACTAGGTGAAGGAGTAATTTTTGCACTATAGTGAAGTTGTGAGGCTAGACAGGTGAAGTTTCCCCGTATAGTATAAAATCTCACTTGGAAGAGGAAAGATTACCCTTCCAGGTAATAATTTTAGTTATCAAAAATTTAGGTATCACTTCCATTTTAGGAATTTAATATTGATTAGAATACCTAGACGGGGAAAGTTACCCCATTTGGCTCGGAAGACTGAAGTTTACCCTTCTACGCTAGACTGACGACCACTCTTTCATATGAAAGAGTATTTGAAATACTTTGGGTGAGGGTCTCTTACCCTACCCATAGTGGCACCTAATTTGCTCAAACTCATTTACTTTGAAAGAGGTTTCTTTACCCATAGCTCTTGCTCTAAGGGATTCATAATTCATGGGATTATGAGTCTGATTGTGTGCACACTCCTTAACGAGTGTGCACATAATATTTTAATCTCCGTCATTGATTTAATTTAGGTAGTTATATAACGAGAGTTGATATTATAAACATGGAGGGTCGACATAGATTAGTTGTCGCGCCCTCAAAATCCGGAGATAGTAATAATATACGTCCTTGGGGATTAGCCCCTTGGAGCGCACGTAGGATAGCTAACGTTATCCTTGGGCTAACACCGTAAAGGAAGGTGGCGCTGTTATTAGGCCATCGTCGTGAATTTTTCCTCGAAGACTGGCCATTAGGCCATGACGCGTCCTCGAAGGATGGTATGTTGAGCTACAACGCATCCTCGAGGATCGGTCATTTAGGCACGACGTGTCCTCTAGGACTTGTTATGATATGAAGTCATTTCCTCGAGGATTGGCTGTTAATCCACGACGCGTCCCCGAGGATCGAACATGAGATTTAAACGTGTCGTCAAGGCTCGGTCATTGAGATGTTACGCTTTTCTTTGGGATCGGTCATTGAATTAGGTTGCGTTCTTGAGGACTGATCAAGTTGAGATGTGTCTTCAAGAACAGGTCATTAAGCTAGGATGCGTCTTCGAGGATCAAGCATCAACTATTCCTAGAATATAATTTATTTGGATGTTTGAATATTAATGCATATTCGAGACACGTTCAAGGAATTAAGCCATGAAAGTTATGCGACTTGAGACTAGTTCGATATGGCATAGATATCATATGTATTTAGAGAGGCTACGAGCTATTTGTAGAGGTTGTATTCTTAATTCTCTTGTAGAACATATATAGAAAATACAATATTTCATATCTGGATACAGAGTTAGAAATATGCGCATATATTTCTATGTTTATGTTGTTGAGCAAATGGCAATTTTACAGTTCTAACCCTTGTCAAAAATCCACCATCAACACGGGTATATATATAGATACTGAGATACTCAGTAAATATATTAAATATATTTAAAATACTGAGAGTTCAGCCGGGTGAAGCAAGCTCTAGCTGATAATGCATTATTTACATGATTTTTAGTGTCAAATCCATACTAATATTTGTTATAATTCTTGCATTTTACTTGTTATTAGTTTTGTATCTTTTATTTGTTTCTATTAGGTGAATCATCCAAATAAGAGTGAAAATGACTACAAATAAGAGATGAAATTCTCCAAGTATCCAAGTGCCTAGAGCCAAGAGAAGTGGAAGAAATACGATAAAAATGAGCAAAGAACGTCGAAAAACATAAAAATGACTACCAAGTAAATAATTTAACATTCAAAACCAGGATTTCTTCTCACCATATTGTAGATAATTGAAAGAAGAATCCAAAGCAAAAAGAGTGAGGTCATTCCGAGTTCGTATAAAGAAAATATGAGCAAAACGGTGAAACCAACTTGGATTTGGTTTCTGCTGGGCCTATTTTGGGCCTGTGCGAGAAGAAAACAGAGGTTATGTGTGCTAATTGGATAAGGATCAAAAGGAGATGGAAATATTTGATGGTTATCATGTTTTCTAGTTCGATAGATATCAAGAAGAGGTTACAACAGCCTATGTAAATGAGAGTCTAAATACAATTTTCACACGTAATTTTCTCCACAATTTCAAGCTTTTGGATGAGAGCTTTTTCCTGACTTTACTTGTAAGCTTTTTATTTTTAGTTTTATTCTAATTCTTTCTTTTTTATTTATTTTTAAATACTTTTAGCTATATCTAAATAATTCTTTTTTTGATTAGGGATGATTTCAAAGTCTTGAATAATGAAATCTTAATTTTATAAATCAAGTTTGTTTTCAGTTTTATTTTTATTGTTGATTATATATATTGTTTTTATTTTCTAAAAATAATTGATGGGTTATTTAAAGCGATCAATTAAATCAATCTATCAATATTCTTCTACTAGTTTTGATTTGTGTGATACGTGTAATTGTCACTCAACTTTTTACAAAAGTAGTATATCGCAAGAACTGATAGTGATTTTGTTAAGCAATTGTATATAGAGATAACACTAGTAAGTGGGCCGAGCCTATGCGTCTGATGCCAGGATCAACCTGATTCACAAAGTGTAAAGCGTTTGACTAATTTACACCTTGAGCTTATTCATGGTGGTTAGTTGGATAAAATCTGGTAGTCGAGCACTTTCGTATCCAGTGAAATAAGGAATTCTGGGGATAGCAGATCTTATTGCTATTTTACGGTTGGTAACAATATAAATTCAACAAGAAATAAACTTGTATGATCAAGTTTCGGTTTAGTGACGACGAAGGATTCCTTAGTTATCTATCTTCTTATTATTTTAAACTGATAGACACGTTTTCGTGTCTTATTTGATCTCAATTTGTATATTGTTAGAACTCATTTGTGTACTTATATTATGATTTTATGTGTTTTTAGATATTTTGGAAAATAAATAATTGTGAAAAAAATGGCTAAAAAGTGCTAAAAACACCACCAACAAAAGTGTTAAAGGCACCCGTAAAATTAAATCATGAAGAAAAAATCAGATCAAAATACCCGAGAATATTTTCTCTTCACTGCCAAGATTGAAGAATTAAAGGGAGAAAATTATCATGAGATTTGGAGTTAGTAGTATAAATAGAAGAACTGGAGGAACATCAAGGGGGGGCTGGAGAGGACAAAAAACAAACCAGAAAAATTGCTGCTCGTGATGAAGAAGGGGAGAAGATGAAGAAACCGTCACCTATAGTTTGAAGATTTCGTTGCTAAAGCTTTCAGTTTGCAACAGATATCTTCAGTTTGCAACGGATATCTCAGTTCCTTCTGTGACAGTTAATCTGTAACGCCTATACAACGTTGCAGATTTACTGTTTTATTCTTTTTATTCTTTTCTCTTCTTTTCACCTTGTAAACACAATTTTTGAGCAATGAAAAATTATTTTGAGGGTGTTTCAACATGAGTGGATAACCCCCATTGCTGAAATGACGGAGGAAGCCATTGTACCAAGAAAAGTGGTATATTTCTAATTTAATTAATTTTTATAATTTCTTTTATGATTATTTTCCTTGATTAAAAATTGATTTAAAGATTTTTATTAAGCAGTTGTGATTTCTTTTGATAGAGCATGCTTAGCCTAGGGTTTTTGATGTTCTATGCTTACGATTTACAATTGTTATTTTGGAAATCTACTTTTGCAACATATTAGAATCACTTTAAACGTAAAGAATTGCATAATTATAATTACTGAATCACTTCAATTGGGTATTGGCGGAATCCTGAGTCTCAGTACTATTTATAGTCTTTTGTGTATATTTTCTAGTTTAGAATTAGAATTTAAATTTAAAAACAAATCTTCACAAGTTCGAGAAACAAACCCGTTCTTACCAATATCTAAAAATCACATCATAAACCAATATTTAATAGTTCACTTATTTTTTACTTCGCTTAAAATCTAAAAAAAACCTTTTCGGTTATTTTATAACAACTAGAAACTCACTTCTCTTCGTGGGAAAAAACTCCTTGCCATTATATTACTAGTTAATTTTGTGGAAAGAAGTAAATTAATTTGTTGTATAAACGACGCGCATCACTAGCACGCGCACACACACACACACACACACACACACACACACACACACACACACACAC
>JAJJMC010012073.1:0-10000 GCA_023531435.1 Papaver californicum
GTCATAGGTTCCGTCGTTCCCATCACTTCTTGGTTAATGGCTAGGCCTGAACTCTGCAACGGAGCTCCTAATTCAATTTGTTGTTCCTGAGTCAATCTACTCAGTCTTTATTGACTCGAAGCTCTCTTTTATTTGTATTTCTTTTTCCTATGAACCGGATTCATTTAATGATTAATTATGATTATGGCCGAATCCATATTGATGCTTTATTACACTGCCTTTGTATGAGATTATTCATAGACCATACATATTGGAATCATATATCATTGATATTCTCCTTCTCTCTTTCTCTCCCCCTTCCATTTATCCACATCCTTTTTTTTGTTTCACATCACAATCCACGATCAGATTGGTTTTTCTTTTATGTATATGTAATATAAAAAAGATTTCAGTTGCTACAACGATATGATCAATACATCATATAGTGACTGTTTCTTTGGATCCCGATAATACGAAGCAATGAGCTGGTTATTAGTTACATAGTTCTTAGTTCAGACTTTGGGGCCGTCCTTTCCTTTTTTAATCTAATCTAAACTAAAAAAACCGACGAGTCACACACTAAGCATAGCAATTATACCAAAGGGTCAATCTAATTTTTATTTAACCCTATAGAATTAGAAGATTTGAAATTAATCATTTTAGATTAAAGAGAAAAAAATGAAAGGTTTTTTTTGTCCAGTGCTAGATAGAAAAGTAAAAGAAGAGATCTTTGATTATTTCTCGTCTGCAAATATCCAAATTTTTATGCCTAATACCCCATAAATAGTCCGAACTGTATACGAACAATAATCAATTTTAGCTCGAATGGTTTGTAGGGGAACCCTGCCTTCTCTGATCCATTCGACACGCGCAATTTCTTTTCCGTCGATACGTCCTGCAATTTGTACTTGAATTCCTTTTGTATCTGCTTGCTCAGTTAATTCAATAGCTTTTTTCATTGCCTTTCGAAATGAAACTCTATTTTTTAATTGCCCAGCTATAAATTCGGCAAGAATATTAGGGTCTCCATAGGGTTTTGCAATTCTTGTAATAGCAATGTTGAGTTTTCGGTTCACAGAATTAAAACCTTTTTGTACATTGATCTGTAATTCTTCAATTCCTCTCGGTTTACCCTCTATTAACCATTTTGGAAATCCCATATAGATTATGACCTGGACCAGGTCGATTCTTTTTTGAATCTCTATACGCGCAATTCCCTCTACACCCGAAGATATTCTCATATTTTTTTGTACATAATTCTTGATACAATCCCGTATTTTTTGATCTTCCTGTAGACCCTCAGAATAACTTTTTGGTTGTGCAAACCAAAGGGAATGGTGCTTTTGGGTTGTACCAAGTCTAAAACCAAGTGGATTTATTTTTTGTCCCATACACCCTCGCTTTCTTCATTAGCCCATTTTAGTCTTTCGTGCTCTACCATACATAGATACCTCTCTCTAACATCCGTATATTTATCTATATATACATATCCCGTTTTTCTTAACCATATGAAATAGTCTTGATCTTTAGATATATCTTTCAATACAATAGTTATATGACAGGTGGGTCTTTTGATCGGATAACTACGTCCTCGAGCTCGAGGCTTTAACTTTTTCACAATAGTACCCTCGTTGACTTCGGCTTGACTAATGATTAAATCTGTTTCCTTGAAACCCATATTGTGACTAGCATTTGCTGCTGCTGAATAAACCAATTTAAAAATAGGATAACATGCTCGATAAGGCATGAGTTCTAGTATCATAAGTGTTTCCTCGTAGGAACGCCCACGAATCTGATCGATTACTCTTCGTGCTTTGTGAGCAGACATACATATATGTTGACCTAAAGCGGATACTTCCACATCTGGGTCCCTCTTTATCATAAGGTTAACCTCCCACTAATGAACGACGAGCACCCATATTAACTTTATTATTATTAACATTAACGACGAGATTTATTATCGCTTCTCGCATGTCCCCGGAAATTTAGAGTAGGTGCAAATTCTCCCAATTTGTGACCCACCATACGATCTGTTATATAAATAGGCAGATGGTCTTTTCCATTATGAATAGCAATTGTATGGCCGATCATTGTGGGTATAATGGTAGATGCCCGGGACCAAGTTACTATTATTTCTTTTTCCCCCCTGATGTTGAGCTTTTCAATTTTTGCTAATAAATGATTAGCAACAAAAGGATTTTTTTTTAGTGAACGTGTCACAGCTAATTACTCCTATCTTTTTTTCTTTTGTAAAGACGAAGAAACATATTCTCGATTTTCTCTCCTATTTAGTACGTCGACGAAGAATCAAACTATCACTATATTTATTCCTTTTTCTACTTCTTCTTCCAAGCGCAGGATAACCCCAAGGGGTTGTGGGTTGTTTTCTACCAATTGGGGCCCTTCCTTCACCACCCCCATGGGGATGGTCTACAGGGTTCATAACTACCCCTCTTACTACAGGACGCTTACCTAGCCAACGCTTAGATCCGGCTCTACCCAAACTTTTCTGGTTCACCCCAACATTACCCACTTGTCCGACTGTTGCTGAGCAGTTTTTGGATATCAAACGGACCTCCCCAGACGGTAATTTTAATGTGGCCGATTTACCCTCTTTTGCAATCAGTTTCGCTACAGCACCCGCTGCTCTAGCTAATTGTCCACCCTTTCCAAGTGTGATTTCTATGTTATGTATGGCCGTGCCTAAGGGCATATCGGTTGAAGTAGATTCTTCTTTTTGATCAATCAAAACCCCTTCCCAAACTGTACAAGCTTCTTCCAAAGCATACGGCTTTCTGGATGTATATAATGATATCTAGACAGATGGATCTTATATGAATCGTATGATGAAGTACCACATGAGTGGATATATTGGAATCCAAATCTGCCGAATCACTCATGTTATGATCTTCTACATCCTAGGTCTCCCCGTTCCATCATCTGGCTTATGTTCTTCATGTAGCATTCAGACCGAATGACTCTATGAAATTACGTCGATATTTCCACATATTACGGGTAACGTAGGAGACATCTCTATTTTTCCCCGGGGGTAGAATTACCACTGCTTAGCTTTCAATTCGCCTCTGACCATCAAATGAAATGTGAATAACCCGTCCTCCTCTCTTTGAAACAAGGGGCGCTTCCGGTTCTGTCGGTGCTTCAAACAATTTTGTCTTCTCCATATTACCATATCTCTAGAGTCAATAATTTTATATGAGGAACTACTGAACTCAATCACTTGCTGCCGTTACTCTTCAGTTTTCTGTTGAGGTCTATCCCGTAGAGGTACTCAAATTGGATCAGTGATTGATTTCTAGGTTTCGTCGTAAACCTAATTGGTTACTTCCAATTACGTAAATCAATGGTTCAAACCGCACTCAAAGGTAGGGCATTTCCCATTGAGATAGGAACTTCTGTACCAGAAACAATGGTATCTCCAATTATAGCCCCTCTGGGATGTAAAATATATCTCTTCTCACCATCCCCATAGTGTATGAGACAAATGTATGCATTTCGGTTGGGGTCGTATTCTATGGTTACGATTCTACCAGATATGTCTTTTTCATTCCGTCGAAAATCTATTTTACGGTATAGACGCTTATGACCTCCCCCTCTATGCCTTGCGGTAATGATGCCTCTGGCATTACGACCTTTACCACAATGACGCTGTCCAGAGATCAAATTATTTCGTGAATTGGATTTCACTTGACTGTCTACGGCCCCATTGCGTGTGCTCGGAGTAGAAGTTTTGTATAAATGTATCGCCGTGTTATTAAGTATTTTTTTTTAAGTTCTTTTCTTTCTAAGAGGTGGAATAGAATAACCCGGTTGAAGCGTAATGATCATACGTTTGTAATGCATTGTATGTCCCATAGGTCCCATTCTTCTACCCTTTCCCGGGAGTCGATGACTATTCATAGCTATTACCTTGACACCAAAGAAGAGTTCGACCCAATGCTTTATTTCTGTCCTAGTTGATCCTGATTCGACATTAGAAGTATATTGATTGTTCCCCAATAACCGAATACTTTTGTCTGTAAATACTGCATATTTGATTCCATCCATAAATCCATTTTCTTCCCTATGAGTTCCAGTATTGATAAGAATTCTAGTTCTTACTGTTCATATGTTATGGTATGAATATACCATACCAATTCGTTATGTATGGATGATGAGATTCCATTGATACAGAGCCAATTCCAATAGACTTATTGAACGTTCCCATTGGCGTGCATCCAGCAGGAATTGAACCTACGAATTTGCCAATTATGAGTTGGGCGCTTTAACCATTCAGCCATGGATGCTTAACAGGGATCATCGTACATCGTGAATAACCAAATTCCAATTGAAATGAAATCTTTAGGAGGAATCAATGAAACAGGAATCAATGAAACGACATCAATTCAAATCCTGGATCTTCGAATTGAGAGAGATATTGAGAGAGATCAAGAATTCTCACTATTTCTTAGATTCATGGACCAAATTCGATTCAGTGGGATCTTTCACTCACATTTTTTTCCACCAAGAACGTTTTATGAAACTCTTTGACCCCCGAATTTGGAGTATCCTCCTTTCACGCGATTCACAGGGTTCAACAAGCAATCGATATTTCACGATCAAAGGTGTAGTACTGCTTGTAGTAGCGGTCCTTATATATCGTATTAACAATCGAAATATGGTCGAAAGAAAAAATCTCTATTTGATGGGGCTTCTTCCTATACCTATGAATTCCATTGGACCCAGAAATGATACATCGGAAGAATCTTTTTGGTCTTCCAATATTAATAGGTTGATTGTTTCGCTCCTCTATCTTCCAAAAGGGAAAAAGATCTCTGAGAGTTGTTTCATGGATCCGAAAGAGAGTACTTGGGTTCTCCCAATAACGAAAAAGTGTATCATGCCTGACTCTAACTGGGGTTCGCGGTGGTGGAGGAACCGGATCGGAAAAAGGTGGAATTCTAGTTGTAAGATATCTAAGGAAACCGTAGCTGGAATTGAGATCTCATTTAAAGAGAAAGATATCAAATATCTGGAGTTTCTTTTTGTATCCTATACGGATGATCCGATCCGCAAGGACCATGATTGGGAATTGTTTGATCGTCTTTCTCTGAGGAAGAAGCGAAACATAATCAACTTGAATTCGGGCCAGCTATTCGAAATCTTAGTGAAACACTGGATTTGTTATCTCATGTCTGCTTTTCGTGAAAAAAGACCAATTGAAGTGGAGGGTTTCTTCAAACAACAAGGAGCTGAGTCAACTATTCAATCAAATGAGATTGAACATGTTTCCCATCTCTTCTCGAGAAACAAGTGGGGTATTTCTTTGCAAAATTGTGCTCAATTTCATATGTGGCAATTCCGCCAAGATATCTTCGTTAGTTGGGGGAAGAATCTGCACGAGTCGGATTTTTTGAGGAACGTATCGAGAGAGAGTTGGATTTGGTTAGACAATGTGTGGTTGGTAAGCAAGGATCGGTTTTTTAGCAAGGTACGGAATGTATCGTCAAATATTCAATATGATTCCACAAGATCTATTTTCGTTCAAGTAACGAATTCTAGCCAATTGAAAGGATCTTCTGATCAATCCAGAGACCCTTTCGATTCGATTAGTAATGAGGATTCGGAATATCACACATTGATCAATCAAAGAGAGATTCAACAACTAAAAGAAAGATCGATTCTTTGGGATCCTTCCTTTCTTCAAACGGAACGAACAGAGAGAAAATCAGACCGATTCCCGAAATGCCTTTCTGGATATTCCTCAATGTCCCGGCTATTCACGGAACGTGAGAAGCAGATGAATAATCATCTGCTTCCGGAAGAAATCGAAGCAATTCTTGGGAATTCTACAAAATCAATTCGTTCCTTTTTCTCTGACAGATGGTCAGAACTTCATCTGGGTTCGAATCCTACTGAGAGGTCCACTAGAGATCATAAATTGTTGAAGAAAGAACAAGATGTTTCTTTTGTCCCTTCCAGACGATCGGAAAATAAAGAAATGGTTGATATATTCAAGATAATTACGTATTTACAAAATACCGTCTCAATTCATCCTATTTCATCAGATCCGGGATGTGATATGGTTCCGAAGGATGAACCGGATATGGCCAGTTCCAATAAGATTTCATTCTTGAACCAAAATCCATTTTTTTCTTTCTTTCATCTATTCCATGACCGAAACAGGGGGGGGTACACGTTACACCGCGATTTTGAATCAGAAGAGAGATTTCAAGAAATGGCAGATCTATTCACTCTATCAATAACCGAGCCGGATCTGGTGTATCATAAGGGATTTTCCTTTTCTATTGATTCCTACGGGTTGGATAAAAAAAAATTATTGAATGAGGTATTCAACTCCAGGGATGAATCGAAAAAGAAATCTTTCTTGGTTCTACCTCCTATTTTTTATGAAGAGAATGAATCTTTTTATCGAAGGATCAGAAAAAAATCGGTCCGGATCTCCTGCGGGAATGACTTGGAAGATCCAAAACCAAAAAGAGTGGTATTTGCTAGCAACAACATAATGGAGGCAGTCAATCAATATAGATTGATCCGAAATCTGATTCAAATCCAATATAGCACCTATGGGTACATAAGAAATGTATCGAATCGATTCTTTTATGGAATTCAAAGGGATCAAATAGGAAATGATACTCTGAATCATAGAACTATAATGAAATATACGATCAACCAACATTTATCGAATTTGAAAAAGAGTCAGAAGAAATGGTTCGATCCTCTTATTTCTCGAACCGAGAGATCCATGAATCGGGATCCTAATGCATATAGATACAAATGGCCCAACGGGAGCAATAATTTCCAGGAACATTTGGAACATTTCGTTTCTGAGCAGAAGAGCCGTTTTCAAGTAGTGTTCGGTCGATTACGTATTAATCAATATTCGATTGATTGGTCCGAGGTTATCGACAAACAAGATTTGTCCAAGTCACTTCTCTTTTTGTCCAAGTCACTTCTCTTTTTGTCTAAGTCACTTCCTTTTTTCTTTGTGAGTATCGGGAATATCCCCATTCATAGGTCCGAGATCCACATCTATGAATTGAAAGGGCCGAATGATCAACTCTGCAATCAGTTGTTAGAATCAATAGGTGTTCAAATCGTTCATTTGAATAAATTGAAACCCTTCTTATTGGATAATCGTGATACTTCCCAAAAATCGAAATTCTTGATCAATGGAGGAACAATATCACCGTTTTTATTCAATAAGATACCAAAGTGGATGATTGACTCATTTCATACTAGAAATAATCGCAGGAAAGACTTTGATAACACCGATTCCTATTTCTCAATGATATCCCACGATCGAGACAATTGGCTGAATCCCGTGAAACCATTTCATAGAAGTTCATTGATCTCTTCTTTTTATAAAGCAAATCGACTTCGATTCTTGAATAATCCACATCACTTCTGGTTCGATTGTAACAAAAGATTCCCTTTTTATGTGGAAAAGGCCCGTATCAATAATTATGATCTTACGTATGGACAATTCCTCAATATCTTGTTCATTCGCAACAACATTTTTTCTTTGTGCGTCGGTCCAAAAAAACATGTTTTTTTGGAGAGAGATACTATTTCATCAATCGAGTCACAGGTATCTAACATATTCATACCTAACGATTTTCCACAAAGTGGTGACGAAAGGTATAACTTGTACAAATCTTTCCATTTTCCAATTCGATCCGATCCATTCGTTCGTAGAGCTATTTACTCGATCCCAGACATTTCTGGAACACCTCTAACAGAGGGACAAATAGTCAATTTTGAAAGAACTTATTGTCAACCTCTTTCAGATATGAATCTCTCTGATTCAGAAGGGAAGAACTTGCATCAGTATCTCAATTTCAATTCAAACATGGGTTTGATTCACACTCCATGTTCTGAGAAATATTTACCATCCGAAAAGAGGAAAAAACAGAGTCTTTGTCTAAAGAAATGCGTTGAGAAATGGCAGATGTATAGAACCCTTCAACGAGATAGTGCTTTTTCAAATCTCTCAAAATGGAATCTGTTACAAACATATATGCCATGGTTCCTTACTTCGGCAGGGTGCAAATATCTAAATTTCACCCTTTTAGATACTTTTTCAGACCTATTGCCGATACTAAGTAGCAGTCAAAAATTTGTATCCGTTTTTCATGATATTATGCATGGATCAGATACATCATGGCCAATTCCTCAGAAAAAATTGTGGGCGATTCTTCCACAATGGAATCCGATAAGTGAGATTTCGAGTAAGTGTTTACATAATCTTCTTCTGTCCGAAGAAATGATTCATCGAAATAATGAGTCACCCGTTCCATTGATATGGATACATCTGAGATCACCAAATGCTCGGGAGTTCCTCTATTCAATCCTTTTCCTTCTTCTTGTTGCTGGATATCTCGTTCGTACACATCTTCTCTTTGTTTCCCGGGCCTCTAGTGAGTTACAGACAGAGTTCGAAAAGATCAAATCTTTGATGATTCCATCATACATGATTGAGTTGCGAAAACTTCTGGATAGGTATCCTACATCTGAACTGAACTCTTTCTGGTTAAAGAATCTCTTTCTAGTTGCTCTGGAACAATTAGGAGATTCTCTAGAAGAAATACGGGGTTCTGCTTCTGGTGGCAACATGCTATTGGGTGGTGGTCCCACTTATGGGGTCAAATCAATACGTTCTAAGAAGAAATATTTGAATATCAATCTCATCGATATCATAAGTATCATACCAAATCCCATCAATCGAATCACTTTTTCGAGAAATACGAGATATCTAAGTCGTACAAGTAAAGAGATCTATTCATTGATAAGAAAAAGAAAAAACGTGAACGTTGATTGGATTGATGATAAAATAGAATCCTGGGTCGCGAACAGTGATTCGATTGATGATGAAGAAAGAGAATTCTTGGTTCAGTTCTCCACCTTAACGACAAAAAAAAGGATTGATCAAATTCTATTGAGTCTGACTCATAGTGATCATTTATCAAAGAATGACTCTGGTTATCAAATGGTTGAACAACCGGGATCAATTTACTTACGATACTTAGTTGACATTCATAAAAAAGATCTAATGAATTATGAGTTCAATAGATCCTGTTTAGCAGAAAGACGGATATTCCTTGCTCATTATCAGACAATCACTTATTCACAAACCTCGTGTGGGGCTAATAGTTTTCATTTCCCATCTCATGGAAAACCCTTTTCGCTCCGCTTAGCCCTATCCCCGTCTAGGGGTATTTTAGTGATAGGTTCTATAGGAACTGGACGATCCTATTTGGTCAAATACCTAGCGACAAACTCTTATGTTCCTTTCATTACGGTATTTCCGAACAAGTTCCTGGATGACAAGCCTAAAGGTTATCTTATTGATGATATTGATGGTAGTGACAATATCGAGATTGATGCTAGTGACGATATCGATGATGACCTTGATACAGAGCTGCTAACTATGACGAATGCGCTAACTATGTATATGACGCCGAAAAAAGACCGATTTGATATCACCCTTCAATTCGAATTAGCAAAAGCAATGTCTCCTTGCATAATATGGATTCCAAACATTCATGATCTGTATGTGAATGAGTCGAATTACTTATCCCTCGGTCTATTAGTGAACTATCTCTCCAGGGATTGTGAAAGATGCTCCACTAGAAATCTCCTTGTTATTGCTTCGACTCATATTCCCCAAAAAGTAGATCCCGCTCTAATAGCTCCGAATAAATTAAATACATGCATTAAGATACGGAGGCTTCTTATTCCACAACAACGAAAGCACTTTTTCACTCTTTCATATACTAGGGGATTTCACTTGGAAAAGAAAATGTTCCATACTAATGGATTCGGGGCCATAACCATGGGCTCCAATGCACGAGATCTTGTAGCACTTACCAATGAGGCCCTATCCATTAGTATTACACAGAAGAAATCCATTCTAGACACTAATACAATTAGATCCGCTCTTCATAGACAAACTTGGGATTTGCGATCCCAGGTAAGATCGGTTCAGGATCATGGGATCCTT
>JAJJMC010012073.1:30000-43147 GCA_023531435.1 Papaver californicum
TCTGGCTGATAGGACAAGTACAATTAAGAATCAAATGGAAAAAATAATAAATGACAAGAAAAAAAAATTTCTAATTCCAGATAGAAATATTAATCCTAACGATACAAGTTGTAACGATAAAAGATTAGAAGCGCCAAAAAATTTTTGGCAGATATTCCAAAGAAGAAGTGCTAGATTAATACGTAAACGACACTCTTTTTTTAATTTTTTGATTGAAAAGATATATATGGACACCCTTCTATATCTCATTAATATTCCCAGGATCAATGCAAAATTTTCCCTAGACTTAAAAAAAGGGGAGATTGATAAAAAAAGTTACAACGATGAAATAAAGAAAGAAGGAGTGGAAGAAAAAAAAAAAAAAAGAATTCCTGTTATTTCGACTAAAAAGAGGGCACTTTCTAATATAAGTAATAAGAATTTACATCATTTTTGTGCCCCAGTTGATTTGTCACAGGCATATGTATTTTACAAATTATCACAAACCCAAGTGATTAACAAATATCACATGAGATCTGTACTTCAATATAATGGAACGTCTTTTTTTCTTAAGGATAGAATAAAGCATTTTTTTGGAACACAAGGAATACTTTATTCTGAATCAAGACATAAAAAACTTAGCAATTTTGAAACGAATGGGTGGAAAAATTGGTTAAACGGTCATTATAACTATAAATATAATTTATCGAAGATTACATCGTCTCAATTAGTTCTGCAAAAACAACGAAATGGAGTCAATCAAAGTCATACAATTTCAAACAAGGCATCAACAAAATTGGATTCATATGAACAAAAAAATTTATGTCATTATAAGAAGAAAAATGCTTATGTGATGGATTCATTATCGAGTAAAACCAAAAGTTTTAAAAAACAGTATGGATATGATCTGTTATCACAGAAATATATCAATTATAGAGAAGGTAAGGATTCATATATTTCTCTAGCACCATTACAAGTAAAGGGAAGCCTCAAAATTCCCTATAACTACAACACAAATAAACCCCCAATTTTTTCTATGCCGGCAGGCATATATATGAGTCATTATCTAGGAGAAGATTGTATTGTTGATACGGATAAAAATCCAGATAGAAAATATTTTGATTGGAGAATCATTTCTTTTTGTCTTATAAAGAAGATCGATATTGAGGCTTGGGCTAATATGGATACTGAGACCCGCATGAATAAAAATACTAAAACAGGAACTAACTATTATTCAATCATTAATCAAATTGATACGAAGGATCTTTCGTATCTTGCGATTGATAAACAAATAAAACTATCAAGTGGAAAATTTGTTTTTTTTGATTGGATGGGAATGAATGAAGAAATACTAAACCGCCCCATATCAAATCTGCAACTTTGGTTCTTCCCAGAATTGTTGGGGCTATATGATGCATATAGGATTAAACCGTGGATTATACCAACAAAATCACTTCTTTTCCATTTTAATGGAAATAAAAACACTAGTGAAAAGAAAAAAAAAAAAGATCTTGAATTAGAAAATAAAAATAAAGAAGAAAAAGAAGAATCAGCCCAAGAAGATCTTGGATCAGATCTATCAAACCAACAAAAAGAGGTTAAAGAGGATTATAGTGACTCATACATGAAAAAGAGTAGAAATCAAAATAAATGGAAGAGCACCACAGAAGCGGAACTTGATTTCTTCCTGAAAAGATATTTTCTTTTTCAACTGAGATGGCATGGTTCTTTGGATCAAAGAATAATCAATAGTATCCAGATATATTGTCTCCTGCTTAGACTGAACAATCCAAAGCAAATAGCGATATCCTCTATTCAAAGAGGAGAAATGCGTCTGGATATATTGCTGATTCAAAAAGATCTAAATCTTACAGAATTGATAAACAAAGGAGTATTGATTATTGAACCTGTTCGCCTGTCTATACAAGGGGATGGACTATTTATTATGTATCAAACCATAGTTATTTCACTGGTCCATAAGAGTAATCACCAAACTAATATAAAAAACCAACAAAAAGAAAACGGTTATAAGAATTCTTTTGATGAATCCATTAAAAGACATAGACATGAAAGGGTGCTTGAAAAGAGAGATGAAAAAAATTATGCTTTTGTTGTTCCTGAAAATATTTTAGCTCCTAGATGTCGTAGAGAATTGAGAATTCGAATTTGTTTAAACTCAGAAAAAATAAATGTTTTGGATAGAAAGAAAACATTTTACAATAAGAACAACATAAGGAACTGCGGCACTTTTTTGGAGGAGAGCAAGCATCTTGATAAAGATCCAAAGAATTTCGATAGAGATAGAAATAAATTTCTGAAATTGAAATTTATTCTTTGGCCAAATTATCGATTAGAGGATTTAGCTTGTATGAATCGCTATTGGTTTGATACCAGTAATGGAAGTCGTTTCAGTATGTCAAGGATATCTATGTATCCACGATTTACCATTAATTGATGGTAAATCTCCTTCCTATCTATAACGTGCCAGATATGGCATGATATATGAAGGCAAACAAATGTACCCGCACGTTTGTGTTATATTAATTTCTATTCTGGTTTCCCGTATAGGATACTTTATTCAATGACCTAAAAATCTTCTTCGGATCAATTTTTCCCTTTCTTTTTTTGTGGGGGAGTTGAAGAACTCGACCACCCTTTTGTATCTATATCCGAATGAAATTGCAAATTGGATTAATTCATTCAATTTGAAAGGAAAAGGTAGTATATAAAAAAATTTGTGTATACCTGAACTAGATTCAAAAACCGGTATTATTTTTACTGATCGATAAACTCCATTTTTGTCTAAAAGAAAAAAGGGAGAAGCGCTCTTTTTATGAGAAAAAAAGCATTCATCTCGGTTATTTCGCAAGAAGAAAAAGAATAAAACTAAGGGGTCCGTTGAATTCCAAGTATTCAGTTTCACCAATAAACTGCGCAGACTCACTTTCCATTTGGAATAGCACAAAAAAGACTTTTTATCTCAGAGAGGTCTAGGGAAAACTCTGGGAAAACGGCAACGGTTGCTGGCTTATTTGTAAAAAAAAATAGAATACGTTATAAAGAATTAATTGGTCGGTTGGATATTCGGGAGCCAAAGACTAGTTAAGTTAATTTTCAGATTTCGTTTGAATTATTTGATTTATTAGATCTTGAATTTTTATGAACTTTGTTTCGTTTTCAGCAATTCATGGAATAATGAATCGGGGAAAAAATATGACTGTATCAGCTACAAGAAAAGACCTCATGATAGTCAATATGGGTCCTCACCACCCATCGATGCATGGCGTTCTTCGACTCATCATTACTCTAGATGGTGAAGACGTTATTGACTGTGAACCTATATTGGGTTATTTACACAGAGGGATGGAAAAAATAGCGGAAAACCGAACAATTATCCAATATCTGCCTTATGTAACACGTTGGGATTATTTAGCTACTATGTTTACCGAGGCAATAACGGTAAATGGACCAGAACAGCTGGGAAATATTCAAGTTCCTAAAAGAGCCCGTTATATCAGAGTCATTATGTTGGAACTGAGTCGTATAGCCTCTCATTTATTATGGCTTGGCCCTTTTATGGCGGATATAGGTGCGCAGACTCCTTTCTTCTATATTTTCAGAGAGAGAGAATTGATATATGATCTATTCGAAGCTGCCACAGGTATGCGAATGATGCATAATTTTTTTCGTATCGGAGGAGTAGCTGCTGATCTACCTCATGGCTGGATAGATAAATGTTTAGATTTCTGCGATTATTTTTTAACCGGGATTGCTGAATATCAAAAGCTTATTACGCAAAATCCAATTTTTTTAGAACGCGTTGAGGGGGTAGGCGTTGTTGGTGGAGAGGAGGCAATAAATTGGGGTTTATCAGGACCAATGCTACGAGCTTCCGGAATACAATGGGATCTTCGTAAAGTCGATCATTATGAGTGTTACGACGAGTTTGACTGGGAAGTACAATGGCAAAAAGAAGGGGATTCATTAGCCCGTTACTTAGTCCGAATCGGTGAAATGACAGAATCCATAAAAATAATTCAACAAGCTTTGGAAGGAATTCCGGGAGGGCCCTATGAAAATTTAGAAGCCCGACGCTTTGATAAAGCAAGGGATTCCGATTGGAATGATTTTGACTATAGATTTATTAGCAAAAAAACATCTCCTACTTTTGAATTGTCGAAACAAGAACTTTATGTGAGAGTAGAAGCCCCAAAGGGGGAATTGGGGATTTTTCTGATAGGGGATCATAGTGCTTTTCCTTGGAGATGGAAAATTCGTCCTCCGGGTTTTATCAATTTGCAAATTCTTCCTCAGTTAGTTAAAAGAATGAAATTGGCTGATATTATGACGATACTAGGTAGTATAGATATCATTATGGGAGAAGTTGATCGTTAATATGATAATTGATACGACAGAATTACAGGCTATCAATTCTTTTTCCAGATTGGAATCCTTAAAAGGGGTCTATGGTCTTATATGGTTGCTTGTCCCTATTTTTACTCCTGTATTGGGAATCACGATAGGAATACTAGTTATTGTGTGGTTAGAAAGAAAAATATCTGCGGGGGTACAACAACGTATTGGACCCGAATACGCGGGTCCTTTGGGAATTCTTCAAGCTCTAGCAGACGGGACAAAACTCCTTTTTAAAGAGGATCTTCTCCCATCTAGAGGAGATTTTTTTTTATTCAGTCTCGGACCCTCTATAGCAGTCATATCCATTTTACTAAGTTATTCAGTAATTCCTTTTGGATATCGTCTTGTTTTAGCTGATCTCAGTATAGGTGTTTTTTTATGGATTTCTATTTCAAGTATTGCTCCTATTGGACTTCTTATGTCAGGATATGGTTCAAATAATAAATATTCTTTTTTGGGTGGTCTACGAGCTGCTGCTCAATCGATTAGTTATGAAATACCATTAACTCCATGTGTGTTATCAATATCTCTACGTGTGATTCGTTGGGGCATGAACTTTTACCTCATTTTTTCTAGGAAAGAAGTTGAATGGAGTGAATAGAGATTCTTTTTTTTTATTCGTCATTCGGGGTGATGACCTAAACCAGATAGTTATATGAGTGAAACAAAACAGCTTAGAAATTAGCAGTAAAAAGGTTGAGACTCATTCCCTATGTACAAGAGCTAAGCAAAAAAAGAGAAATTACCCCAAGGTTGGTTGATTAGTCATCACGGTTTGAAGCGGGTAGAAAAGATCAACTGGCTGGAGTTTTGTTTTAACTATTCTATTATATTGTATGTATTACCATACCGGGGATCGAGCAAAAATGAGTGGACGGTTAGGAACACCAAGATACACAAAGGATTAGTAACGGAGATAATGGAAGTTACCAAAAAAGGTATTTCTGCATAAACGGAATCATACTGGGGCTTTAAGTTGGTAGAAACAATCAAGTAGTACTTCCCCACGATCCCGATCCCGAGTATGGTCCTATCCACAGGTTAAATAAATAATTATCAGGAACGAAGTAATCCTTTTTTTTAAGCCCACTTTTACTTTTCGTAGAAAGAAGCATAGGAACGAAATAAATAGGTTGAAATACCTACTTAGACAACGAGTATTTTATTCAAGGATTAAGTTATTACTGAATAAAGACAAACTAAAATAAGAAAGGATAAGATCAATTCGGAAGCACCCTTTTTTCTATTATAGCAGACGGAATTGCATTGGTTTAATTTGTGACTCCTCGATACATCTTGATTCTATCTATCCTACTAACACATAGCGAGATAATACCGAACCAGTCCTTAGATTTAGTTAAGGCCATCGAGGAGCCGTATGAGACTGAAGTCTCATGTACGGTTCTGCAATAGCGATGGAAGCAGTGATGTTATCACCTACTATAATTATCTAACAGTTCAAGTACAGTTGATATAGTTGAGGCGCAGTCAAAATATGGTTTTTGGGGGTGGAATCTGTGGCGTCAACCTATAGGTTTTGCAGTTTTTGTAATTTCTTCCCTAGCAGAATGTGAGAGATTACCCTTTGATTTACCAGAAGCCGAAGAAGAATTAGTAGCAGGTTATCAAACCGAATATTCAGGTATCAAATTTGGTTTATTTTATGTTGCTTCCTATCTAAATCTACTAGTTTCTTCATTATTTGTAACAGTTCTTTATTTAGGAGGTTGGAATCTTTCTCTTCCGTACATATTTCTTCCTCATTTCGAAATTAATGAAGTGGGTGGAGTCTTTGGAATGACAATTGGTATTTTTATTACATTAGCTAAAGCTTATTTGTTCCTGTTCATTCCTATTACAACAAGATGGACTTTACCTAGGATGAGAATGGACCAACTATTAAATCTTGGGTGGAAGTTTCTTTTACCTATTTCTCTAGGTAATCTATTATTGACAACTTCTTTCCAACTCTTTTCACTCTAAGGGCATACGATATTCTATTCTCGATTTAGAACTTCTCTCAAACAAGAGAAAGAAACTTCAAATTATTCATAGATATTCACGATATGCTCCCTATGGTAACTGGGTTCATTAATTATGGTCAACAAACAGTAAGAGCTGCAAGGTATATTGGTCAAAGTTTCATGATTACCTTATCCCACACGAATCGTTTACCCGTAACTATTCAATATCCTTATGAAAAATTGATCACATCTGAGCGTTTCCGCGGTCGAATCCACTTTGAATTTGATAAATGCATTGCTTGTGAAGTATGTGTTCGTGTATGCCCTATAGATCTGCCTGTTGTTGATTGGAAATTGGAAACGGATATTCGAAAAAAACGATTGCTTAACTATAGTATTGATTTTGGAATCTGTATTTTTTGTGGGAACTGCGTCGAGTATTGTCCAACAAACTGTTTATCAATGACTGAAGAATATGAACTTTCTACATATGATCGTCATGAATTGAATTATAATCAAATTGCTTTGGGTCGGTTACCAATGACAGTAATTGGAGATTACACGATTCGAACCATTATGAATTCCACTCAAATAAAAAAAGCCACGGGTAAACTCCTTGATTCAAGAACTATTACCGATTACTAAGATTCCGTTTTAATCTAAAGGAGCGGATCTTCTTTTATTTTGTTCGGTTAATAACGAAAAAAAACCAGCTCTTATTTATTGGTGATTCGCGAGAATCACGGCTTACTTTGGATAAAAAAGAATTGAATATATCCGCGATAATTTCGAAATATATGAATATATAAGCAATCGGATAGAGAAATGGAATGAATTAATCTATCTACATCAACCCACACCCCGTATAGGATTTAATAAAAAAGTCACTTATCATAAAAACAGGGTAACTTTCCTTTTCTGGTCTAGTCAATAAGATTATGAAACATTTCGACTTATTTATCTCTTATTTTACATATAATGGATTTAACTGGACCAATACATGATTTTCTTTTAGTTTTTTTGGGGTTGGGTCTTATAATAGGAGGTCTAGGAGTGGTATTACTTACTAATCCTATTTTTTCCGCCTTTTCATTAGGATTTGTTCTTGTTTGTATATCCTTATTTCATATTCCATCGAATTCCCATTTTGTAGCTGCTGCACAACTCCTTATTTATGTAGGAGCCATAAACGTCTTAATCATATTCGCTGTTATGTTCATGAACGACTCGGAATATTACAATGATTTCAGTCTTTGGACTGTTGGGGATGGGGTAACTTCACTGGTTTGTACAAGTATTTTTGTTTCACTAATAACTACTATCCCAGATACGGCATGGTACGGGGTTATTTGGACTACAAGATCAAACCAGATTTTGGAGCAAGATTTGATAAATAAAGGTCAACAAATCGGGATTCATTTATCAACCGATTTTTTTCTTCCTTTTGAGCTTATTTCTATAATTCTTTTAGTTTCTTTGATAGGTGCAATTGCTATGGCTCGTCAGTAAAAAATACGGAGAAAAAGAATTATTTGGTTCTGTCTTAGCCTATCCATTTTCCTTCAATTAATGGTCAGATTTTTCAGGTAGAAAATGTAAATTTTTTCTTTTAGTTCAATCTATTACCAATATGTTCCTTAGTTCTGTACTTGTTAGATTCGAGTCAACCAAATTAGTTAAGGTTGAATTGTTGTTCATATTGAAATTAAAGAAATTCAGATTGAGGGGGGTTTGGTTAATGCTGCTTGAACATGAACTTGTTTTGAGTGCCTATTTATTTTCTATTGGTATTTATGGATTGATCACAAGTCGAAATATGGTTAGAGCACTTATGTGTCTTGAGCTTATACTGAATGCAGTTAATATGAATTTCGTAACATTTTCTGATTTATTTGATAGTCGCCAATTAAAAGGGGACATTTTTTCTATTTTTGTTATAGCTATTGCAGCCGCTGAAGCAGCTATTGGGCCAGCCATTGTTTCGTCCATTTATCGTAACAAAAAATCAATTCGTATCAATCAATCGAATTTGTTGAATAAATAATGGTAATTAGATGAATGTGTTAATCATACAAATAACGAATAAAATCTTTCTCAATACAAATTAATATTATATACGACAGAAGCATATGACTCTGTTTGCTAAAGAGTAATAAATCAAAGTATCTTGGCCCTCTCTCATGACCAAATATATAAGTCAATTTTTTAGAAAACAATTTTGGTTAATTATTGATTCGTCTGGTGTCTACAATATATGATTCCATTTTTTTACTAGATCGAAAATTCATGATGTTCAAAAAGTAGATAGATCCAATGTCACATTCAGTAAAGATTTATGATACATGCATAGGGTGCACTCAATGTGTACGAGCCTGCCCCACAGATGTATTAGAAATGATACCTTGGGACGGATGTAAAGCTAAGCAAATAGCTTCTGCTCCAAGAACAGAAGACTGTGTGGGTTGTAAGAGATGTGAATCCGCTTGTCCAACAGATTTCTTGAGTGTCCGAGTTTATTTATGGCATGAGACAACTCGCAGCATGGGTCTAGCTTATTGATACGTTCCAGAAAGCTTAACTTGAATCCATTTTTTTATCTTTACCGACAAAACCCCGTGCTCGAAATCGAAATAGGCTATTTTCTCGAGTACGGGGTTTTCTGGTCAAAGTGTATCTTATCTTGTCTTTACTACGAATTATTTTCCTTGGTTAACAATAATTGTTGTTTTGCCGATATTCGCGGGTTTTTCCATTTTCTTTCTCCCCCATAGAGGAAATAAGGTCATCCGATGGTATACTATATCTATATGCCTAGTGGAACTACTTCTAACGACCTATGTATTCTGTTATCATTTCCAGTTGGACGATCCATTAATTCAATTAGAACAGGATTTTAAATGGATTAATTTTTTTGATTTTCACTGGAGACTCGGAATCGATGGAATTTCCATAGGACCTATTTTATTGACGGGATTCATCACAACTTTAGCTACTTTAGCGGCCCGGCCAGTTACTCGGGATTCACGACTGTTCCATTTCTTGATGTTAGCAATGTACAGCGGTCAAATAGGACCTTTTTCTTCTCGAGATCTTTTACTTTTTTTTATCATGTGGGAGTTAGAATTAATTCCTGTTTACCTACTTTTATCCATGTGGGGAGGGAAGAAGCGTTTGTACTCAGCTACAAAGTTTATTTTGTACACTGCAGGGGGTTCTATTTTTCTCTTAATGGGAGTTCTCGGTATGGGTTTATATGCTTCTAACGAACCAACATTGAATTTTGAAACATTAGCGAATCAATCATATCCTGTGGCATTAGAAATAATATTCTATTTTGGTTTTCTTATTGCTTATGCTGTCAAATCACCGATTATACCTCTACATACATGGTTACCAGATACCCACGGAGAAGCACATTACAGTACATGTATGCTTCTAGCCGGAATCTTATTAAAAATGGGAGCATATGGGTTGGTTCGGATCAATATGGAATTATTACCCCATGCTCATTCCTTTTTTTCTCCCTGGTTGATTATTGTAGGCACAGTGCAAATAATCTATGCAGCTTTAACATCTCCCGGGCAACGCAATTTAAAAAAGAGAATAGCCTACTCTTCTGTATCTCATATGGGTTTTACAATTATAGGAATAGCCTCCGTAACCGATCTGGGACTCAATGGGGCCATTTTGCAAATAATTTCTCATGGATTTATTGGTGCGGCGCTTTTTTTCTTGGCAGGAACGAGTTATGATAGAATACGTCTCGTTTATCTCGACGAAATGGGAGGAATAGCTATCCCAATGCCAAAAATATTTGCAATGTTCAGTAGTTTCTCGATGGCTTCTCTTGCATTGCCGGGAATGAGTGGTTTTGTTGCCGAATTGGTAATCTTTTTTGGCATAATTACCAGCCCAAAATATCTTTTAATGCCAAAAATACTAATTACTCTTGTAATGGCAATTGGAATGATATTAACTCCTATTTATTCATTATCTATGTCACGCCAGATGTTTTATGGATACAAGCAATTTAATGCCAAAAATTTTTATTTTTTTGATTCTGGACCACGAGAGCTTTTTGTTTCAATCTGTATCTTTCTGCCAGTAATAGGCATTGGTATTTATCCAGATTTCGTTCTCTCACTATCTGTTGACAAGGTAGAAGCTATTTTATCTAATTACTTTTCTCGATAGTTTGCATGAATAAGGCATAAAAAAAAAGCTGCGATAATAAAATTAGGTGGACAATAAAAGAAAAAGAAGTGAATTGTAATCAGATACGTTTGAAGTTTTAGAGAACCGGTTCAATCAAGTAGTAATTGAACCGGTTCTCTAAAACTAACACAAACTTTCATTACATATGCGATTTCTATGTATTAGGTCACGTCTTCGATTAAGATGCTAATGTGAATGAACCATAACTATGTAGGCCTATTCCTAATAGATTGACCCCAAAATAGCATACCCAAATTATAAGAAATCCCATAGAAGCTACAATTGCGGAATTTGTGCCTTTTAAATTTTGGTTGGTTCTAATATGTAAATAAATAGCAAATATAGTCCAAGTAATAAATGCCCAAGTTTCCTTGGGGTCCCAATTCCAATATGACCCCCACGCCTCATTAGCCCACACTGCGCCTGAAAGAATACCAACCGTTAAAAAGATAAACCCTAGACTAATGACACGATAACTCCAACGATCCAATTGCTGAATCAATTGATACCTGTGATAATTTCTAAATGAAAGTAAAGAATTGTTTAGTAAAGCATAGCTTCTTTCATTTACATATTGAATCTCATCAAAATCAAAGGAAAATGGCCCAATTAATGAATGCTTGTTTTTACCAAAGACCCATAGGCTTTTTCGAAATGTAATGACTAGAAGAGATACTGATAATAATGATCCACATAAAAGAGCTGCATAACTTAATATCATCATACTTACGTGCATCATTAACCACTGAGATTGGAGGGCAGGTACTAATATTGTGGATTGATGCATTTCAGTCAAAAGACCTGAAGTAGCAAATCCTTGGGTAAAAATAGTACTTGGTGCGGTTATTGCGCTTAAATCGTTTTTATTATTCCATATTTTAGGAACCATATGAATAATGGAAAAGCCCCATGAAAGGAATAGTAATGATTCATATAAATCACTTAAGGGGAAATGTTCCGAATAAATCCAACGAGTAACTAATAATCCTGTTATACAGAAAAAGGTAGCTATCATGCCCTTTTCTGACGAATCATGTAGTCCTATGGTTTCGTGGACTAATAAGGTCATCAAATAAATCGTAATTACAATTGAAACAATTGAAAAAGAGATGTGAGTTAATATATGTTCTAAAGTCGAAAATATCATAAAAAATCCTAAAAAAAAAAAAGGGAGTCCTTTAACACTGGAACGGAAATGATTAATCCATTTCATTTTCATTATAAGATTTATTGTATCTCTTTTAGAAGATGCCGCCACTCGGACTCGAACCGAGATGCTCTAGCACTGCTTCCTAAGAGCAGCGTGTCTACCGATTTCACCATAGCGGCTTGCTCGAAAGCATAATAGCCCATACGCACTCAAACGTCGAGATTGTAAGGAGTCAATTCAATGTAATATTTTTTAGGAAAAATGCAAATCAAATAAAGGCCTATTCCTATTTCTATTTGAACGTTCAATAATCTCTTATAGGATGGTTTTCATTTTAACGATGGACTTTTCGAAAGGTTTCAGCTCTCCCAAAACGAACAGCTTAGTAGGAACTAGAGAGTTCTGCTCTCAATTCAGGTATAGAAGTAAAAAAAACCTTTCTTTTTTTATTCTTTTTTTATGATTTCATGGGTCCGAACAAAACGAAAAAATCTATTGTATCCATAGTCATTAATAAGAAAACCCTCAAAAGAAAAGTGAAACTTTCTATCAAGTACTATGTTTTTTCGTTTGACCAAAAAAACATAGTACCCTTTTTTTATTTAGGAAATGAAAGGCTTCCTATCCTAAATACGACAACCGATAGTGCGGCCTCATATTTATCAGTAAAAAATATGAGTTAATGGGAGTCGTTCATCTTATCAATTTTATTAGCAAATTCTTCGAGGCATATTGATTTAGATTATTCCAAGACTTGTTTATTTTTTTGTTGCACAAAAAAACTTTTTGAATTCCCGGTAGAAAGAGATTTTGCTAAGGAAAAAGCTTTTAGCGCAGCCAAATATCCTTTTCTTTTCCAAATGTTTTTACGAATACGCTTTTTTGATATAGAAGTACGTTTCTTTGGAACGGCCATTTTAAAATAAAGAGGTTACTCATTGTTTTAGTTGGATGTGAAAGACATGTATTGTTCAAAATGCGTCATTTTTTTCTTTAGCTCTATATTTATTCCCTAGATCATACTTTCTTGATAATATACAATATGGATACGTGTGAGTCCCATAGAGGATTTCTGGAGAAAAGTTGTATATCTTAATTTTTTCTTTATTTTCGGAATACTTTATTCCTTTTTTTTACGTACATTATAAAAAAAAAAAGAAGCCTTTTGATATACTAATCTTCGTTCGAATCTATATCTGTGTCACCGTCATAAAAAAAAGGGCTACGGCTCATCGTATTCTCTTTTTTTTAATAAAAAAGAGAAAAATGGAAAACGCTTACCTTAATTGAAGAGAAGAATACTGTAACCTTTTTTCTATCAATTCATCAATAGAGTACAGTACCCTTAGTTAAATGAAAATTTCAAAAAAGGAAAACCGGAATGAGACTGATATTGAATCAGTTAATATAATAAACACTTGAG
>JAJJMC010012075.1:0-15742 GCA_023531435.1 Papaver californicum
TAAACCCAACCGTAAAATAAATTGTACAAACACCACAACTAGCTTACGGTTGGGTTTCAAGGCAAAACCCAATCGTAACTATATGATGAAATATGCACTAAAACTAACACTAGAACTTACAATTGGGTTCTAAGCCGGAACCCAACCGTAAATTCTACTGGATTCTCAAAACTGTCAGAATTTGTGTCTCCTTAAAGTAGACAATTCCAACGGATTTTTTATTTGAAAATCTAGCTGTTGGGTATTTTTTCGCTATAAAAGGAAACCTTTCCTTGTCACTTTCTCATTATTCTCTATCCCTTTCATTCTCATTATAATTCTAGACTTTCCAACTCATTCTCACCATACCCTTTCAACCACTAAAAATGGTAACTACATACACAAATGATGAAGATGTTGCAATTGTTCGAGCGTGGCATACGATGGTAGAGCATGCTTACAATAGAGCCTTCTATGACAACAATGACAACGTCGTTTCACAAGAAGATTGGCATGAGGATCAAGATACTGATCCTTGGTGGAAGCCTGTGTTTCGAATGTTTGCGGCATTAGAGGGGAATGAAAATCATAGGACGTGGAGAGCCATCAAGAGACGGTTTGAGGCATTGTATCAACAAATGAACAACTTAGAACTGGAAATGCAAATGAGATTCGAAGCACATCCTGACGAGAACGGTGTGGAAAGAGTAAGTTTGTCGATTAATAAATCGTTCATTAAAAAGAGATTTCAAAAAACTTATAATTGATTTATTTTTTTCAGCATGTGTTGGCGATGGAGCAATATAGAATCAAACATGGGGAGGAGTTCAAGCATACAGATTGCTATCGTATTATGGAAACAAGTCGGGTGCTTGATTATCGCCATTATCTTTAAGTGTTTAAGTGCAATCATCCAATGATCTATTGTATTTTGTTTCCTTTGTTTTTTCCTTTAATGTACTACCATAAATCTATTACAATAGAATGAATAAGTTAAAGGTGTGTTTTAAACCCATTTTGGAGTATATTGGAAAAAAAAAAGTTAACATGAGCATTTACGGTTGGGTTTGGACTCAAACTCAACCGTAAATCATGCTGAAATGCTTAGTGAAAGTTTTACGGTTGAGTCAGATTACTAAACCCAACCGTAAAATAATTTGTACAAACACCACAACTTGTTTATGGTTGGGTTTCAAGGAAAAACCCAACCGTAACTATATGATGAAATATGCACTAAAACTAACACTAGAACTACGGTTGGGTTCTAAGTATGAACCCAACCGTAAATTTTACTGGATAACTTAAATTTGGATTCTTAATTTGTGTGTTTTTCGTTTTTTCTTTGTTTGAATGACCCAATTTACCTTCAATCTAGTTAAAATGATTGAATAATTTCAAAATTTTGAATTTAAAACTCAAATTTGACCTAAAAAATAAATGCTCAAAAGGATGTGTGACGGTTGGGTTTTAAGGCAAAACCCAACCGTAATTCTGTGTTGAAATTGTAACAAAAATTAACAGAATATGTTACGGTTGGGTTTTAAGCCAAAACCCAACCGTAAATTCTACTGGATAACACAAATTTGGATTATCTAATTTGTGTGTTTTTCAGTTTTTCTTTGTTTGAATGACCCAATTTACCTTCAATCTAGTTAAAATGATTGAATTATTTTAAAATTTTGATTTTAAAACTCAAATTTGACCAAAAAAATCAATGCTCAAAAGGATGTGTTACGGTTGGGTTTTGCCTTAAAACCCAACTGTAACTATGGGAAAAAATGGTGTTCATAATTTTTCTTCTACTTACGGTTGTTTTTGGTTGAAAACCCAACCGTAACTATTGGAAAAAATGGTGTTCTTCATTTTCTTCTACTTACGGTTGGGTTTGGTTGAAAACCCCACCGTATATTTGGGGTGTTCTTGGTGTTACGGTTGGGTTCGACATGAAACCCAACCGTAAGTTTCTCTGAACAACAAAAAATCAATCTTTCAAATCGTGATTTCATCAAAGATCAAGAGTTTAAGTTAGAGGTATACTCAATGCTACTATGGTTTATTAAATCAAAATCTAGGGTTTAAAAAAAGCGACAAAATTTTCTTAAATTTCATCTAGTTTTTCTTCCCACCAAACACAAATTCAAAAAAAAATTCAAATCATTTGATTAAGTAAAAGATTATGTTTAATTAATCATGATTAGCTTAATTTATTACTTAATTAATGTAATTAAGATTAATTAATCAGGGGTGGTTTAGGCATTGTGAAAATATTATGGATAAGGGGTTTTTGAGTTTTACTTCAAAATGTCTCTATTTCGTCTTATTAGAGGAGCCCCTCCAGGATGGAGCCCCTATACAGCCTTCATAATAAAATAGTAAGAAATGATATATCTCTCAAACTATACCACATATATTTGTGAACTTTATGTCTTTAGAAAATATTTTGAAACACCTACCTAACGAATATAAATATGATTATCAAAATATACATATTTTTTATACTAATGATAATCAATTAAAAGAATAACTTTAGAAATATTGTCTTGTTCAATTTTAATTTTGTTTTTTTTTTTAAAGCTCAACTTTTGAGAAACCGAGGGAGTATTTTCTTTTGCTAGCAGGCAGTTAAAGTTTGTTGCATTAAGGGTTGGATATATTTGTATATATTTGTGTTTAGTTTTATAAATAAGCAAATCACATATTTAAATATTTTTTTAAAAAAGGAAAGAAAGTTTGGGTGGGATCCGTTTTTGATTATAAACTGTGTAACAACTGTTTTTTTTTTTTCTATGAACTTAATGACGGTTTTCAATGATTACTTAGAAGTAAAAGGGGAATTCGTTAAAGATGTTTATTGTTTCCCAACTTTTTCATTATTTGTCAACAAGGATTATATATGCTAATGAAACATTATGAAGAACAAGGCTTATATCAAGGTTTTAAAAATAAATAGATGAGTTCCAACAATAAGTCATCTAATGCTTGCAGATGACTTGTTCTTATTTGGAAAAATTTTAAGAATTAATGTGAAGAATTTGAAGGAAACCAATCATTTATGCTAATCTTTCTGGACAGATGATTAATTATTCAAAGTATTCTATTCATTTTAGTAAAGGAAATAGTGAACTAAAAAAACATACACTTATTCAAGTACTTGGAGTCAAAGATTTTTATTTTTTTTACTTTTTTTTTGTGAATTGGTCATATTATAAAACAGAAGGAAAACTGCATCGAAGTCTCCAGACTATTGGTTGTTCCTATCCTAGCATAATAGCCTAGAATATGAGATCCCTCTAACAGATTCCGTTCTTCGTGAAAAAACTGAAAGTGAATAGAGTCACGAAGAACAAAATATGGTAATCCATTATACGCTGGCAATCTCCCTCCACATAAAATATGTGGACTCCATGTTTTTGGCCCAAATTGCAGCTTCAAGAAAAACTTTACCTCTTCTGAATTGGTTGCATAGATGGTCCCAACTCCAACTTTGATAATTGTACCTGCATTGGTTCTAAAAATTAAGCCATAACCTGCAGCAATGTTAGAGTATTTCCATGAAGCATCAATATTAAGGTTTTTTTTATCCAACTAGTTGCCTTCCGTTTTTGATTGTTGGTTAACTCTCTTTTAGCTTCTTTAGGCTGACCTATCAAGGCAGAACGGACAGTATTAAGAAGTGACCATAAAATGAGGTGTATTTGGATAGCCAGAGAATTTACAAGCTTGTCCTGGATTTGTTTTGAAAAATTCTTAGACACCTCTCTTTCCATATCATCCAATATTTAGTTGCCACAATTTCTATCATTTTCTTATTACTTGAACCTGCTAACCAAAGAAATGAAGAATGATGATAAGTATTTAGGTTTTTATCCCTTTAAATCTGATTATAAGATATCAAGTTTTGATTTTCTCACAAAGAAATTTAACTCTAAGTTATCTGGATAGAGGGAGCATTTCTTGAGTCCTTCAGCAAGGTCTAAAAACGAGTCACAAACGCGTTTTGACAGTTGTGAGCACATTTTGTGTAAAAATGCGCTTTTCTGACTTTTTTGTTGTTGAAAATAACGGATATGATAATGGTCAAATAACGAAAATATAATTTGAAATTCCTATCAAATGGTTTTAACATGCGTGAAAACGGTTATAACAGATCTAAATAACGTTGTTACTTGTTGTTTTTTTTGTTTTTGTTTTTTTATTCCTTTGTTTTTTGGTTTTTTTACATACAAATTTATGGATATTTAATAAGATTCGTAACCATGAGTTTGTGACCTATAGCAATATATTGTAGTTACTGACAACATTTCATACACGCATAATGATCACCTAGCTAGAAAGTAAACACCTAAAATTTTCTCTTTGTGGACACAATGCAGAGTCCAAGAATGGATTTGGAAGAATAGTACTAGTGAATAAGGAGAATGAAATAGTTCGGTACTGTTATTTTCTTTCTCTTCGGTATGAATTAGTCCTTTAAAAGGACAAGAGGATAAATGAGCATTATATAGAATCAATAGCTCTTCTTTTATGCTTATTACCCTTTTATCTCCATTTCATCTTCTTCCTTTTGCGCCAGAAACACAAAAACAAATCGATCATTTGCTCATTCTTCTCTAATCTCTCACAGTAAGTGAAATCTACAATTACTTTCATTTTTCTCTTCCTTTTTTTGTCAGATTTCCCCACAAGAGCACCACAAACAAAAACCAACATCACTCTCTAATGATTTTATACATCCTAAAAAGTTTGGGCATGATTCCGTGACCTATATCAATACATTATACTTACCGATAACATTTCATCCACGCATAATGATCACCTAGCTAGAAAGTAGATACCTAGAATTTTCATTTTGTGGACACACAACATAGGTCGAGAATGGATTTGGAAGAGTAGTACTAGTGAAGGAGAAACGAATAGATTGGCACCATTATTTTATTTCTCTTCGGTATGAATTAGTCATTTAAAATGACAAGAGTAGAAATGAGCATTATGTAGAATCAATACTTCTTCTTCTATTCTTCTTACCCTTCTATCACCATTTCATATTCTTTTTCTTGCGCTAGAAATATAAAAACCCAATATACCATTCGCTCCTTCTTCTCCAATCTCTCACAATAAGTGAAATCTACAACTACCTTCGTTTTTCTCTTCATTTTTGCTCATATTTCCCAATCAAGAACATCACCAACAAATATCAACATCAGTCTTCATTGATTTTAAACATAAATACTATAAAATTTAGGCAAAAAAATAGTTTCAATAAAAATAGTTTTCAATCATTATTGGTGGATGATTTTAGTAAAATAATAATAAAAAACCAAGTGTGACTTGTTAATTGTTTTGAATTTTTATTTTGCTTAGTTTGTACTTACCAATTTCAAGTGGTTATAAATCCTGCACCAGTATTTGATGATGAGAAAATAAAAGCAAGGAATGAGATTCCGTTTTTGCTGCTGAACATTGTTTTTTTCTTTTTAGTTTTATTGGCTCAAGAGTCAAAGTTATTAATAAGCTTGACCGGTAAATTGCTTGCTTATAAGTAATTAAGATATCAACCAAAAAGATGACAAAGGTAATAACAAGGATTATTCATTAAAACTAGACAACAACAATAACGAGATACGATTTGTTATTGCTTTAATCAACTATTTCCTTCTGATCAGTTTTCGGTCACAATTAAAATAAAAAAAGTGGCGAAAAAAGATAAGGGTTTCCATAGAGGGGTAATTTTTTAAAATTATTATTTTTTAAATGGTTGTTAGAGAAAATAAAATAAATATTGGTCAACTGATGGTTTTAAGTACCATCCCTTAATTTTAGAAATGTTGGGTACCAAAACTGGGTGTTTAAGGTAAAACAATTCGACATAACATCGATGTCCACGACGTTCATAGTCTACTGAGGGATGACAATATCCTTGACTGGATAGCAGGTGATGACGAAACACCGATTTACCTCCAGAAGAACGTTGGTTAAATACCTTGGAAGATAAAACGACTAATAATCCAAAACCTCTCCTTCTACCATACGAATGACAGGATCCAAAAGTTGAAATCCATATCCAAGGTTACCGGCGAGTAACTTTGTTTACGACTTTGGTAATCTATCGTTTGGAGACAATACATAAGGTTATGAAAATGCTAATCTCATATACAATTCTCATTACAATGTCGATACTTCAGACCAAGATATCTTAGGAATTGACGAAGAATATAATTCCAATGTTAATATCTCTAATGAAGTAGATAATCATAATGATGATGAAGAAGAAGACTACAGTTAAGATGATGACGTTAATGCTAATAAAGACAACCAGATGCATTACGGGAACCAGTATGAGGAGGAGGAGGAGGAGGAAGAGGAATCAACTAGGAATCACTAAGAAAATAAACAAAACTTGAATAAGTCGAAAAAGAATGTCGATACAAGCTGGTTTTTTTAAGTTTTAAACTTCAATCACTAATTTAATTATCGTAAATTTTTAAAATTTAAAGTCTTTAATCATGTAAGTACATGGTACCTTTATATATTTTTAAATTTATATTTGTAAGTTTGAAAAAAGAGAATTGCTTAAGAATTTCTCTAACTTTTTCTTTCTTAAAAAACCCGGTTATATCGGACGTGAAAACGAAAAAAACGGTATAAACAACTTACGTTAGAATGTTATTTGGAATAAAAAAATGTAAACATCAATTTTAGAAAAACGGTTATAACGTGCATGAAAATGGTTATAACATGTCGAAATAAGCCGTTTTTTCATATTTATCGGTGTTATTTAGACACAAATATTAGTGACCTTCACGGGCACACTGCGTATGCGTAATCGTTTCACGGCCACTTTTTTGGAAAAACGGTCGTTTTGCATACCTTGGATATAAGCAAGGAATGAGAATTTGTTCTTGTTGTTGAACGTTTTTTCTTCTATTAGGTTTTATCTGCTCAAGATTCAAAACTATTGATAATTTTGACTTGTAAATTGCTTACTTATAAGTAATTAAACTATCAACCAAAAAGATGGCAAAGGAAATAACAAGGATTATTGATTAAAACTTGACAACAACAGTAACGAAATATGATTTGTTGTTGATTTAATCAACTATTTCCTTCTGATCAGTTTTCGGTCACAGTTAAAACAAAAGAAGAGGATGAAGAAGATAAGGGTTTCCATGGACGGGTAAATTTGTAAAGTTGTCAGATTTTTAAATGGTAATAAAATAAAATAAAATAAATATTAGTCAATGGAGACATAATTTGACATCCAACTGACGGTCCATGTACCATCCCTTAATTTTAGAAATGTTGGGTACCAAATCTAAAGAAAAGCGACATAACATCGACGTCCACGATGTTCATAGGTTATTGAGGGATGACAATATGCTTGACTGGATAAAGGGGGATGATGAGACACCAGTTTTACCTCAAGAAAAACATTGGTTAAATACGTTGGAAGAGGAAGCGACTAATAATCCAGAGCCTCTCCCTCCACCATACGAATAATACGATCTAGATGCTGAAATCCATATCAAAGGTTATCAGTGAGTACATTTATTTACGACTTTGGTAATCTATCGTTTGGCTATAATACACGAGGTTATGAAAATACAAAACCATATACATTTTTCGAAACAATATCGGTCGTTCAGACCAAGATATCTTAGGAATCAACAAAGAATATAATTCCAATATTACTATCAATAACGAAGTAGATAATTGTAAGGGTTAATTGATGTTTGGTACTTAGGTTTTGACCTGCTTTAGTCTTTGGTCTAACACTTATCCTATGTTAGGGCTTGGTACTTGGACTGGACGTTGACTTACATTGACTAAGTTAAGTCTATATTTAATCAATTTTGTGTATTTTTTTTTAATATTAGAAATTTACCTTTACATCCAAAATTATAATTTTTTTCTAAAATTACAAAATGTGTTTCTTTTATCTCTCTTACTCTCGAACTTAAAAACATGAGCAGAAGCAAAATTTGGCCGTCATTAAAAACATCAATTTTCTCTTCAGTTTGTCATATACCAAAATCATCTTCATAGCATTTTCATCAAACCAAATTTTTTCCTCGTTTTACTTTTTTTTTTTCTATTTTCTTTTTAATTTCTTCATAAAAGATTTGGGTTGGTTTTAGGTTATAGGTTCTAGTTTCAGTATATGTGTATCAGGATTAATCTACTCAAAACCCTAGATAAACCCGCATCGTGTTTGGGTTGTTGTAGAAACCCAAAAAAGTTCAGATTAATATCTTCTTTAATTGTGTTTCTCTTTCTCATAACAAATATGAAAATGACAAGTTAGGGTTTATGTCTGATTTAAAATTTTGGGGATTTTGGTATGAAAATTGGGATGTTCTAAAATTGATAGTGCAATTGGGTGTTTATGGATGTTATGAGTTGATTTTGATGCTAGTTTTATCGTGTTGGAAGATTGTGAAGCTAAATCTACACCGAATAAGCTTTTGAATTAATATAGAGCAAGTATTGTGTATGAATTGAGTCCTCTTTATTTTGATGTTTTTTCTTCTCTATGATTCATGTTCTTCAAAAGAAATAAGAAATTCTGATGAAAGTGGTTTAATTCATAGACGCCCGAAATTACTGAATCATAGATAGCAACAGTGAAGAGGGTTTCTGCCATGGATTGATTGGAGTTAAGAACAGAATCAAGCAAGAAATTCAGTTGAGGATTAATAACTGATTTTGTGGTTGAGATAGAAGAATGGGTTTGAATTTGATTCTTAGATTGAACTCAATTAGATCTGTTAGAAGATTATGGAGTTAGGGTTTGTTGTTGTTGCCATAGTGATGCTGAGTTATGGGTTTATGATGACTGATTTGATATGGGTTTCAGTCAACAGTACTAGTGAGATGCAGACGAAGGAAAGATGGGTTGAGCTGGATTTGATAATAGAAATGAAGATGTATGAGCTCATGGAAGGGATGGAATTGATGAAGCTGATGTTTCTGGTGAAGTCTGTGAAAATGGTTCTGGTGGTACTATCGAAATAGGTATATAGTGATAGTATGGCTTTGAGAGTGGTGATTTAATGGAAGATATTAAGACCGAAAGAAACATGTTCTAATGGTGTTAATGGCAGAATGGTGGATTGGTTGGAGAAAGAGGAGAATGCGAAAGAATTAGGGTTAATATTCAATGGTTACTGTGTAAATATTAGTAGAGTGAAGGGTATAACTATAATCTTGCTAAATAATTACATTATATAATTTTTTAATAATTACTAAACAGAAGTTAGGACTTAACCTAGTCAACGTGGGTCAACGTCCAGTCCAGGTACCAAGCCTTAACATTGGACAAATGTTAGACCAAAGACTAAAGCTGGTCAAAATATGAGTACCAAACATCAATTAATCCTAATTGTAATGATGATGAAGAAGAAGACTATGGTTATGCTGATGATGACAATACTAATGAAGACAACCGGATGCATTACAGGAAACAGTATGAGGAGGAGGAGGAATCAACTAGGGATCACCGAGAAAATAGGCAATAATTGAATAAGTCGAAAAAAGTGTTGGTACAAGCTGGTTTGTTCAAGTTTTTAAACTTCAAGCACTAGTTTAATTATCATAAGTTTTTAAAATTTGAAGTCATAATCATGTAGGTACAAGGTACATTTGTCTTATTTTTAAATTTCTAGTTGCAAGTTTAAAAGAAAAAAATTTGCGTAAGAATTTCTCTATTTTTTTCCTGAAAAAAACCCGGTTATATCGGGCCTAAAAACGGCAAAAACAGTATAAAAACCTTATGTTAAAATGTTATTTAGCAAAAAAAAACATAAAATCAATTTTAGAAAAACCACTGTAACGTGCGTAAGAACGGTTATAACATGTCTAAATAACGTCATTTTTTCTTATTTATCGGTGTTATTTGGATACGGATATCGGTGATCCTCACAGGCACGCTGCATAGGTTTGACCGTTTTAATGACTGTTTTCTCGGAAAAACTGCTATTTTTCAAACCTTGTCCTGCATGGAGGACATTTCTTTCTAAATAAGTTTTATCTTCAATTCTTATCTTCTTCATGTGTTTATGCATATTGCCAAAAGGAACTTTACTGTAGCTTCAAAAAATCGAACATAATTTTTGGTGGGGGTATTCTGTTACATTAGGAAAACATATTTCATCAACTTGGATAAAATTTGTGGAACAACATTCTGGAGGTTTAGGTATTTGTAGTATGAAATTCGTGAATCAATTTCTTATCTGCAAATTGACCTGAAGATACTTGGAAAACAAAAATGCTATTTGGGATCAAATTCTTTTGCAAAATATCTTAAGGGGAAATCTTTCTAGAGCATAGAGGCAAATAAAAAAGGCTCATCTGTTTGGAATAGTTTAATAGAGATAAGATCCATTTTAGAAAATAAGATCTTTTGGCAAATTTCTAAGAGCAATGACATAAATATATGGCAGAAGCCATGAGTTCCAAACCAACTAGAACACCTTATTCCCATGTCAGATCTCTCCCACAAAATATTCAGTGGGTATGTGATTTGATTGATCCAAGCAGTAATAGATGGAATAAAGATATCTTGTTTAAAAATTTGGTGAATGTTGTCAAATATATCTACATTTCTGGTAATGATGCCGAAGATAAGTTGATTTGGTCTCCAAGTATATCTGGAAAGTTTTCTGCTAAATCTTGTTACCAGACTATCTCAACTAATACTCATGCTTCTTCGGATTTAAATGAAATTCCCTGGAGGAAGCTTTGGAAGTTCAATAAAATTGTTACTAAAAAAAAGATTGATTTTGGGTTGAAAAGTTATTCATAGTGGCTTTCTAGTTAAGTAGAACATCGACAGATTCAATATGATATTGATCAAATATGTACTTTATGTATTAAGAGGTGGAATCCAATTTTCATTTGCTTTTAATTGTCCTTGGGCTAAATTGTTTTAGGAATGCAACTATGGGTTTTTCTTTCAATGCAGATGTTGAAGATATTAAAATCATCTTAATTAAATGGATGGAAGATTTTGATGGGTTAAAGTTTGATATGTGTCTTTGCCTTTTAAGGAATATATGGAAAATAAGAAATAATATAATTTTTGAGAATGCTCATTTCTCTGTTGGGAAAATTATTGAAAAAGCTTCTACGGATTTTAATCTTTCTATCCCTGAAGTATCAAGCTCAAATGGGCAGAACCAAGCTCAAATGGACAGAACCTTTAGGAAGTTTTGGGCAAAACTGGGAACCTCCGTCTACTTCTTTTATTAAAATAAATGTGGATGTTACATTTTCCCCAAATTAAGGAGCAGCAGGAGTCGTTGATCGGGATCATTTAGGTTTTCATATTGGAAGCGGTTCTAACATATTCGATGTTACTTACCCACTTATTGAAGAAACAAGGGCAGTTCTTATGGGGTTGGGTGGCCCAAAGATTAAACATTGTCAAGTTCATTATTGAAGGAGATATTGCTAACATGACGAAAGACATTTTAGGAGATTCTGGAGATATCCCTTGAAGCATTAATTTTCTTGTGCTACAAATTATCCCTTTAGATTAAACATTTTTTTAGATTTATTTTATGTCCCTAAACATGTTAATACTAGCTCACAATTTATGCCATCGCCATGCATGGGAATGTAACTTGATGGTGGGATTTAAATTCTCCTCCAATGTGTATTTCATCAATCCTCAATTTGAAGTTTTAGTAAAGTTTAAAATCTCTACATAGCCCCTTTTCCCTTCAGAAAATAAAAAAAGATCAGCCGCCTAAGACAAAAAAAAAAAACAATTGAAGGAGCGTATGAAGGAGTTTGAGGGGAGGAGGTATTTCCCCATTCAAAGTAGCACCAAATACAATATTTGATGCTTAACTTCTTCATTTTGAATGACTTCCCTCACTCCATAGTCATTGTTCTTAAGAACACTTTATATAAGAAATCAATTCAGTCTTTTAATTTTTCGTTTTAATGGCAGATACAAGATCAATCTCAAGTATTCATCTTAATCAACTAATAACATCATTCCTTTGAAATTTATAGATGATAATTTCTCACATGGAAATCATTAGTTCTTGTGTTGTTTATCCAATTTTGAAACAGTGGCTACTTACACGGATCTACTAAATGTCATGTTCAACATACTTCTCCACCAAATCAGAACAATACTTTGTTATCCGGCGTATATAATCTGGGAAAATGAAGATTCAACCATTATCTTGCTTTTCAACTTAATATATTATGATTCAATGATTCTTTATCTTGTTAGCGCATCTACATCTCACGATCACTAGAAAAGCATTGATGCAAGGTAATCTAAGGTTTCTACAACTCATATTGTTCAATTGAAGAATAAACTTCAATGAATTAAGCTTGGTAATGATTCCATCACTACTATTTGAATCCAATTAGAAATATTAGTGATCCATTGGCTGCTGCCTGGCGAATCTAAAACAATAGTCTATCGTAGAAAGCATTAACTTAATATTTCATACTGTCACCTTTCTGATTTGATAGAAGATTCTTCAGTAAACCTGCTTATAGTTGTTATCCATCTTCCAAACATATTTTGGAATAAGAGTTTTAATAACTTCATCTATGTCTTCCACCACAAAAAGTTGGTACCATCAAATCTTGGTGGTATGTTAACTGAACTCTATTCACGGGAACTCAAATTTATTATCCTAATAGGTTGGATCGCACCAAACACAGACTGTTGGATTTTTTTCTTGTTTTCCTGCTCTGATACCAATTGGAATGACGAGGGTCCCACGTACACCATAAATCACACAACACATAAGATTTTGTTAACGACGAAAACTTCTTGGCAGAAAACCCCCGGGGTCTAGTCCAGTTTTGAAACTATCATAATTAAGCCGCTACACAATTGACTATTGTAACTTTGTATAGTTAAAAAGACCAAGTAAACTACCGTAAGTTACTCAGTTCCTTCAGTGTCCCTTCGCCTATGACCAATTTTTCCAACGCAGGTAAATCCTAAGATATAGTCCACCATCTTAAGTTGTTTCACCACTGTGAAGACTTCTGCACCTAACTCATTTGGATCGTAAACCAAAATAATAAAGGACTAACCTGCCTTAGTAACCAACTAGCTTATTAATCACCCAAAATCAATCTTTGGATGAATGATAAAGTAAACCCAACCGATATGGCAGCAGAAGCTGATGCAAATTCTCAAGGGAATCGGCAGAATCCAGGGGAACTCAAGTTGGTTGACCATCCTTCTCTTGCAGATGACAATGATTTTGACGATAATGATGATTTTCAAGAGTTCTCTAGCTCATTACCTCCCCTCCTGAGAATGATAAAGAAATTCATGATTCTAAGTTTCCGGAGGATGGTAAAGAGAATATAGAAGAAGAGCATGATTTTTCTGCTGCCCGAGTTTCAGAAAGTATCTCTAAGTTGTCCGATGATCACTTAATTGAATCTGATGGTTCTGATCATAAAGCTTTTGAAGCCAACACAACAAGGTTGAGACTTGACAATTTCTCAGAAGACGGTGAGAAGGAAACCAAAGAAACTCAAAAGTCTGGCGATCATCCTGAAGGATCAGATACTTCTGATGATACAGCTTTGGAAGCTAACATAAGGTGCTCAACAGATGACAGTTCCTCGGAAAACAGTAAAAAAAAATCCAACCAAACCCTAAAATCAGATCACCATCTCGATGGAACCGATGATTCATTTCATAAAATTTCAGAAGACAAAACAAGAACTTCAACCAATGACAGTTCCTCAGAAGACAGTGAAGAGAAATCCGACGTGACTCAAAATTCATGCTTGCATCTCGAGGAAGTTGGTATTTGATGAGAAGGAGATCTTGAGTAGACAAGAAGTGGTTGTTGTGGATGATCTTCAAGATTTTTCTGAAGCTCAAACACTGGATGCTGAATCAGACAAGGGAACAACTAAACAAGATTTAATAGAAAGTAGAAGTAGTAGATGTAGTGAAGAAAATGCACGAGAGTTGTCATAACCGGTTGCCAAAGACCATCCTTAGTTCTGAAGCTGCCATAATTTGCAGTGTCAGTGGTGTTATCGAGGATCAGACCATCTTGAACAGATATAATTCTGCTGTATTCATTCTAGATATTTCTGGTTGATAATCTTATATCAGGTCAATCATCACCGATTCACCATATTTAGATATTTCTGGTTGCATGTCCATACCTTTTGAGGCGTTTTCAAATCCGTTGTACTTGGCTATGTTTGTAAATCTCGTTTATGACTGAATTTTCTCTATAATTTACACTGTACGGTAGAAGAGGCCCCAGCACCCATCTCTTTCTTTTCTACTTCCTCTGTTTCTTAAAAATTGAACTATTTTAAGTGTGCACAATTTTTAAAGTAAAAAATAGAGGGATATTTTTAGTTTTTTTTTTTTCAATTATATTTTTAAGATAATAAAGAAGCTTGATATAGGGGCTTCAAAATCTTGGAGGGGCTCCAAGTGGAGGCGAGGTGATCCAATTTTATGATAAGGGATGTCCTAGGGGTTTGGTTAAATGTTGATTTTACCCTTATGTCAATTAAAACTTAAACACCCTTAACATTATTCATAACTTTCAAAAACTAAACCAAAGAAAAACCCAACCGCAATCCATCGAAATTCATTGCCGATTCGCAAAATTCTCCGTCGATTAAACTCAACAATTCAAGATGAAGAAGCATACTGAAGGCGTTAAAGGTAGTAGTGATGACAATCAACCCTGCTCCTTTCAACCTAATCAAGAGATTCAAGAAGGAATCGATAGTGAAAAGCAAAATCAATCACCGAAAAAAATCCAACGATGGTGTATCTAAGGTATTGAAGAAAACCCATGTTATTCTTAGAACTTGTAATTGATTGATTCGCATGTTTGATTGTGTTTTTGATTCAAAAATATTGGACACAGTTGATATTACGGTTGGGTTCGTGTGAAAACTCAACCGTAATATATCATGTTCTTCATATTACAGTTGGGTTTTTTTCAATACCCAACCGTAAATCAAAGTGAAGAAGATGAAGAGTCAAGGATATTACGGTTGAGTTTCAAAATTAAACCCAACCGTAAACAATTTGCGCCATTTTTTAAAAACAATTTACGGTTGGGTTTTGAGCAAAACCCAACCGTAACAATAGCGCACACAAATTTTTTGTTAGAGTATTACGGTTGGATTTTAAGAAAAACCCAACCGTAAAAATAATGTGCACATCAGGCTACATGTGTTTTACGGTTGGGTTTTTGTTAAAACCTAACCGTAAAATAGTGACAAAATTTTTAACTAAAAATTTACGGTTGGCTTTTGAGAAAAACCCAACCGTAAATAATCCTCTTTAGTCAAATTTTTTTTTAGTTGAAGTTCAATTGCTTGGAAATTATCTAACTTGTATTGCTTGTGTGTTGTAGGAAGAATAAGAGGGGTAACAATTTAACACCAATTTCTCACACTCCAACCCCTCGCCACGGAAAGCATTTAGGGGTTCAGAAGAGAGGCGTGAGTAAGACCCATAATCCATATTTTGAGGTAGGGGATGGTAGTGTTCCTCAAATTGCACAAGAGGAATATAGTGTGTTCCAAGGCTTGGGTGATCTACCAACACCTAGAGGTTCTCTTGTGATTAGAGAACCACCACAAGAGCAACAACACGCCGGAAGAAGAGAGGGACAGAGAACAACATGTCCCTCAAGGCAAAGGTAAAGAAATTCCCAAAGAAAAGGCAAAGAAAAGGGTTTCCAAAGAAATTCCCAAAGAAAAGGCCGAACCTCAACTGTGGCCTAAG
>JAJJMC010012082.1:0-11177 GCA_023531435.1 Papaver californicum
AGTTATGTAAATTGTATCTAAGAATTTGATTGGTTGTTTAGTCGAAAAGATTTTTTGGCATAAACAATTTGGCGCTAGAAACAGGGATGATTAAAGGATTTATCCTACCTGATGAATGAAAAAGGGATTTAATGTCGAAACTAAATCATCCAGGAAAGAAAAATTTTTGGTAAGAAAAGAACGCATGTGCTTGAAAGAATTTTTTTTTTAAAAAAAAGATTGGGAAATTCAATTTTACAAGATGCGAAAAATGAGTGTAAAGTTTATTTACATAAGTATACTTTATTAACATGAAAAATGCTTTATGAGGAAAAAAGTAGATAAAAATATGAAACAAATTTTTTTATAAAGACAGAAAAGTTAGACTTGTGATAGGAAGAATTTACGGTTAAAATAATAGTTAGAATCTTTCATGATTTAGTGAATAAGAGTTCATTTGACTAATTTGAGAAAATATTTTTAGATATCGAGGAAGGAAAGCAATCGAGAGGGCGAAAGACAGTAAAGGAACAACAGATTCTAGAAATATGACTCAAGACGCAAATTCTGGGAACCAAAATAGTAATGAAGGCTTGGAAAATAGACAAGAGGAAGGGAGTGACTCAGGACAACAACAAAGTAATGAGGGAAATCATACCCCAAGTCAAGAATTAATGTCAAATACAGTGGTTCAGAATTTCTCTTCAGATCATGAGAGTTCTCAAAGAAAGACACGACAAATACAGGACCTATTAGAAGAAATAAAGGAAATAAGAAAGGAACAAAGAGCAAGTGACCATCGAATTGAGTTACTAGCAACCGAAAATCAAGTTTTAAAAGATGTAATTCAGCGAGAGCAAAGACCAACTGTGACCAGAATACGAAATCAAGAGGCAATGTCGAATAGACAAATAACAAGAAATGAACAACGTAATCCAGATCAAAAAATAGTGTTAGTAGGATCAACATCTCGAGTAAGAAGACAACATGAGAATGACTTTCAACGAACCCAATGGGAAACATGTTTGGAAGCGATGGAACAAATGAAGGAGGAAATTAAAGGATTAAAAAATAAAGAGGGGGGAAGGATAGAAGAGGTATTGAAAGAAGCAAAGCGAACACCGTTAGCGCAACATTTAACGCGCGTATCGTTACCAAGAGAATATAATATTCCAGTGTTCGCATGTTACGATGGTACCAAGGATCCAACATCGTACTTAAAGTATTATAACCGAGTGATATCGCGATGGGACGATCATGAAGCGATCATGTGCAGATGTTTTCCGTCAAGTTTAACAGGAACAACATTATTGTGGTACGACAGATTACCGGAAAATTCTATCAATAATTATGCACAATTGGTCAGGAAATTTTTAGAGGCATACATGTATAACAGACCAATTGATTTAGGGGAGGAAAGACTTTATTCTTTAATGTCATAGCCAAAAGAATCGATCCGATCATATACAACTAGATGGCATTCAATATGTCAAGCAGTAGGTGAATTAGACCCAATGACAGCTATAAACCATTATAAATGGGGGATTGTAGATCGGAAGAGTCAGCTCTTTGTTGAAATCCATCGAAATAATCCAAAAACTGAAGGCAAATTGAAGAAATAATAGAAACATGTGCAAGACTCCAAGATATACAGGAGCAAGGATCGAGAATTAATTCCGAAAATCAAGGAAATACAAGGAGAACAAATTCAGTTGAAGAATTACCAGAACAGAAAAGGAAATGTCTTCCAAAAGTTGAATCAAAAGAATTAAAACATCCTCGACAAGGGAATGGAAAAAACTTTGCTCAACAATTTCGAGAAAGAACTTTTACCAAGCTTAATGTTTCATATTTCAGGTTATTTAACATCTTGAAGAATCGACCAGACTTTCAATGGCCAATAACAAAGGGAAATCAACCGGAATTTACGCAACATTCAAAAGACTATTGTGAGTACCACAGTTATAAAGGGCATGCAACAAACAATTGTAGAAATTTTATAGCATTGGTACAAAGAATGGTTGATGCTGGAGAATTGAAGGAATTTATTCAAAAAATTGAACCAACAAAGAAAGATGATGAAGGCAAAGCAATACATATTCCATATAACAAACAAACTATTAATATGATCTCATGTGTGGAAAAGTGTGATACAGATTTGAATGTAGCAATCAACAAGAAATTGTGCAAGAGAATTCGGAACCATGAGGCCTTTAGAGTTCAAGGAAGGCAAGTAGAATTATGGGAAGATTGGATGACACATCCATTAACATTTTCTGCATAAGAAGTAAACCAAGAAATTGAAATGCATAATGACCCTCTTGTGTTAACATTATTGATATCTGGTTGGAATGTCAAGAAAATACTCTTGGATGGGGGCAGTTCATTGAATGTGATGTTCTACAATACATTTTGTAAAATGGGTTTCAAAGAAGATCAACTCATCACTTCCCGATTCGTCAATTATGGATTTAATGGAATATCTTCTAAACCAAAAGGAGACATTGATCTTGAAGTTTCAGCCGGACTAATCAACATTCTGACAAGATTTAGCGTTGTGGATGCACCTTCCCCGTACAATGCTATAATTAGAAGGCGATGGGTTCATCAATTAAAGGGTGTAATATCAACTTATCATCAATATCTACGATTTCCAACACCACGAGGAGAGATGGAGATAAAGGGTGATCAAGAAGATGCTAAGCTTTGTATAATGGCAGAAACAAGAATAAATGAGGAACGGGAGCATTTACAATATAAAAAGAAAAAAGAACAAAGAATTAAAGCAAAAGAAGAAGAAATAAACCAATACTTAGAAAAAAATGCAAAAAATAAAACAGAAAGTGAAAAAGGAGAGAGTAGCAAAAATCGAGAAAATATGGAAGACCAGCAACAAAAAGGGACGATGTAGCAATTAAAGGGAACCCCAACTCCAATTGGGATTCCAAAACCAGTCTTCACCCCAGTAGAGGAAACAAAAGTCATAAATATTGGCACTGCAGAATGCCCCAAGCAAGTGCGAATTGGGACATTAATAAAAACAGATTTGGAACAACAGATAGTTAAATTGCTTTGTGAATATATAGATGTGTTCGCTTGGAAAATGGAAGACATGCCGGGGATTGACCCCAACATCGTCCAGCATGAGTTAAAAATACATCCTGATGCAATTCCTTTTCGCCAACGGATACGAAAGGTCGCACCAGAATATCATGAACCAGTGGAAAAAGAATTAACAAAGCTTTTAGGTGCAGGGTTCATTCGAGAAGTACGATACCCCACATGGATTTCTAATATGGTAATTGTCCCGAAAAAGAACGGTGGAGTAAGAATTTGTATAGATTTTACCAATCTAAATAAAGCATGTCCAAAAGATAGTTATCCACTCCCAAACATTGATCAGTTAGTAGATGCTGTTGAAGGACATGAGATGTTATCATTTATGGATGGACAATCTGGGTATAACCAGATAGCATTAGCAGAAGCAGATCAGGAACACACATCGTTCTTTACTCCGCGAGGATTGTATTGTTACACTAGAATGCCATTCGGACTACGGAATGCAGGAGCAACATATCAACGCCTAGTGGATGCAATATTCAAACCATGGATCGGAAAAACTTTGGAAGTTTATGTGGATGACATGTTAGTAAAAAGTAAGTTATCTGGTGATCATTTACGGAACCTGACTGAAATTTTGGTGCACTAGGAAGTATAAGATGAAAATAAATCCAGAGAAGTGTATTTTTGGTGTTACATCAGGGCGATTTTTGGGATATCTGGTTACAAAAGATGGAATTCAAGTTGATCCGGCAAAAATACAAGCAATAACAGATATGCCATCACCAAACAGTATAAAAAGTGTACAGAAGTTAAATGGGTGTTTGGCTGCATTGAGTAGATTTATTGCAAGATCATCAGAATGATGTAAACCCTTTTTTGATGTACTTAAGAAGAAAAATAAATTTGAATGGAACGATCATTGTGAGCAAGCATTTCAACGTATAAAATTACATCTTGCCACGTTACCAGCATTACAAAAACCAGAACCAGAAGAAATGTTAACTTTGTACATTGCGGCAACAGAAAATGCAATTAGTGGAGTAATGGTGCGAACGAATGATAAGATTGAGAAACCAATATATTACATCAGTAAGACTCTGAATTCAGCAGAAAGAAATTATACCAAGATTGAACAATTAATTTTGTCAGTGGTATTTGCTACTCAGAAGTTACGCACTTATTTTCTTACTCATTATGTTCGTATATTAACCAAAGCACCATTGGAATCAGTTTTAAAGAATACAGCGAAGGTAGGAAGAATAGCAAAATGGAACGCTCAGCTAGAACAATACAACATTGTTTATGAGATACAAACTGCGCAGAAATCCCAAGTTCTAGCTGATTTTTTGGCAGATTTTCCAATCGAGGAAGAGTATGAAATTCAAGGACTTCTGGGGTGTGAAGAAGAAGAACCAGTAGATATTCTAGATTCAAATAGTTCACAACGATGGGAGGTTTTTGTTGATGGGTCGCGAAATAAAGAAGGAGCAGGAATAGGTATCGTGATTACAGCACCAAAGGGAGAACGTATGGTACACTCATTTCGACTTGAGTTCGAAGAACATACAAATAACATAGTAGAATATGAAGCATTGGTCCATGCTCTCAAACTCATTATTGAACTAGGAATAAGTGATGCAAGACTCACAAGTGACTCGCAGCTGGTGATTAGACAGATCGAGTTAAAATATCAAACGGTCGATGAGGACTTAGAACGATACAAAAATCTTGTACAAAGCTTAACAGTTTGTATTCCAAATATTATTTTTCGACATTTGTCTCGTGAAAAAAATCGACATGCAGATGCACTGGCGTATATCTCGTCCATGATAAATGACCCAAATGCTAAAACCTAAAAATTGGGAGAATATACGAGCCATCCATAAGAGCACAAGTATTAAATAACATAGAGGAAGACGGTAACGATGACTCAGCCATACAAAGTGCCAAATCTACATCGCAACAAGATAATGATCAACCAAGTGAGCCAGATTGGAGAGCCCCGATACATCAATATTTACAATATAAAGTGTTACCAACAGATTCTAAAGAAGCAAGGAAAATTCAACTTAAGTCAAACAGTTACCAACTTAGAGATGGAATTCTTTATCGGCATTCTTTTCTTGGACCATTATTTCGGTATTTATCACAAAAAGAAGGATTACGAATTCTCAAAGAAATACATTATGGAGATGCAGGAAACCATAGTGGAAGACGATCGCTAGCGTTAAAAGCCAAAATGCAGGGTTATTATTGGATTTCCATGTTGAAAGATTCGGAAGAAATGGTTCGAAGGTGCGAAGAATGTCAACGATTTGGTAAGAAAATCAAAGCACCAGCTACGGAATTAAATTCAATACTTAGTCCATGGCCATTTGCGAAATGGGGAGTTGATATAGTCGGACCATTAGCTGAAGGCACAAAGAAAAGAAAATACTTAATTGTGGCCACTGATTATTTCACCAAGTGGGTAGAAGCAAAAGCACTAGCGCGAATCAGAGACACTGATGTTTTTACATTTCTATTCGAGAATATCATTTGTAGGTTTGGGATTCCAGCAGCGATAGTCTCTGATAATGGAAAACAATTCCAAGGGAAGAATATCGATATGTTATTTGAAACATATAATATTCAAAAACATAAGTCTACACCTTTTTACCCACAAAGCAATGGGCAAGCAGAATCCACGAATAAAACAATCGCAACAAATCTGAAGAAAACATTGGATGGATATTATAATAAATGGTGCGAACAATTACATAACACATTATGGGCATATAGAACCACAAGAAAAACTTCAACCGGAGAATCACCTTATCTTCTTACTTATGGAACAAAAGCTGTAATACCAACAGAGGTTATTTTGCCTACAACCAGAACAGAAGCATGGGAGAAAAACCTTAATTCAGATCTCATGTTACAAAAATTGGATGACTTGGAAGAAAAAAGAGAGGTGGCACTCCAAAAGATGGAAAATTATCAAAGGGGATTAGCTCGAGAATACCATAAACGTGTAAAATCCCGAAATTTTGTCCAAGGTCAATATGTCCTCCGACAAATAACAGAATACCGAAGGGACAAGAGTGCAGGAAAATTCGCACCAACATGGGATGGTCCATACGTGATTCAAGCATCAGCAGGCCAAGGATCGTACTATCTTCAGAATTTGCAAGGAGAAATTTTACAGCATCCGTGGAATGCACAATATTTAAAGCTTTACCATCCGTAAATAACAATGCAATGTTAACACAAAAAGCAGGTACATAGACAATTAATTCAGTAATTTCTTTTATAATTTAATCACTCTAGGAACATCGTACCTTGGAGAATATTATAATTTCATTAATCCCGGAATACCATATACTTTGAATCCAGGAACATCATATCTTGGAAATTGTTATGATTATTAATATAATCAAAATTCCATTAATCCCGGAATTTCATATACTTTAAGCGCTCAAAATTATTCCAGGAACATCATATTCTGGATATCGTTGCAATTGACGACATAATCAAAGTCAAAAGGTAAACATCCTTATAGAGTTTCGCTAACAATGAAATTCTTAATCAAGAAGGAGTTCCTAATTATTGGTTTATCAATTTTCAAAGTACAGTTCGGGACCAACCCTGTATCTTACCCCTGGCCCGGGTTTGTTTCGTATGTGTGGGATCTCGAACAACATGATTTGAGGTAAAAAGTACTTCAATTTATGGTACTCGGAAAATTATATGATAGCCAAAAGAATTACTTAATCACATTTTCTTGTGCAGGAAACAACATTAAAGGCATATCAAAAGGATGCAAAAGAAAATCAATGAAAGATAAACAAAGTACAAGATAGTGGAGTTAACAGTAAATGAAATTACAAAGGACATAATCAGATATCGGGAAGACCGGATCGAGATGGTGGAGGAGGAACTGCAGGCACAGAAGCGCGCTTACTAAGCACTGAAGGATCGGATTGTGCACGATCTAAAGCAGTATTGAAGGACATTGCAATTTTCGCTTTAGCATCCTGCCTGACCCATTGAACGAAATCACGCCCAAAGTTGATTTCTTTGTGAAGCTCTTCGATCTTTTGCTGATTTGCTTCTATTTGAGCACTAAGACGCGATCTTTGATTTTTCTCTTCATTTAGTTCTGCAACTAATGAGTCAATCTCTTGTTCACGAGCATTAATTTTAGAAACTTCGGTAGATAGTCGAGCATGTAAACTCTCAATTTTTAGGGCGCTAAGCGTCACATTATGCTCAGAAGTCTTTAACTCTTGTGTGATGTTCTTCACTGAATCTTTCGCTGTATTAAGCTCAATTTCTACTTGTATTGCTCGATCCTTAGCTTCATTAAATTTTTTCTCCAATTCTGAAAATACAGGAAAATATTAGACAAATTTTATGATATCAAGAACTATAAAATTAGGTAAACCAAAAATGTACCTCTGACAACAGATTTAAACTCTAATTCTTTTTGAGTTAGCAATTTTACAACTTCTCGATATTTTGATTCTGCTTTATTATGCCTCCAAGTGGCTAAATCAAAACTATCGTTCAATTGAGTCAGTTTTTCTCTAACCACATTCATCTCTTTGAAGATTTCCCTTGCATGATTATTCAATTGTACCATTCTACGATCGAACCTAAATAGGGTCTCCATATTTTCCACTGAACCTAGTATAAAATTTAAATATTTCATATAAATCAAGTAAATAAAATAGTAATTGAAAAGGAATGAAAAATAAACCTTGATTTTGATTCTGAAGATCTTGATTATTTAGTTTGGAGACGTTCCTGTTGTTGTTGATATTGATCATTATGTTGATGATGAAGTTGTTGAAGTTGTTGTTGAAGAAAATTATTTTGCTGTTGCAATTCATCATTCGCTTGTTGTAAGGAAGCATTCTTTTCCTCCATCTCCCCTGATTCTTTCTTAAATATTAATCCCATCATGGTAGCTCGAGCCTTATAAAATTTATAACCGCTAAATAGACAGTCATTACCATATTGAAGTTGGGCTAAAGCTTGTTGTGGAAGTGAATATAACGAACTATCGGAAACATTCAAAATTTCATTAAAGGTAGGAGGAGGCTTCACAGGAGATATCTGATCGAGAATATCACTCTTAGACCATGCATCCAGAGTTTCATCCAAAGGAATCGCACTAAGTGAATTCCGGAATCGAGACATGAAGCCAGAATCAGATTTGATACTCTCAGGATCTGCTGAAACATTCCAAAGTCCCTGAGAAAGAAACCATTTGTAGGCTTCTTCTTCATCACCAACTAAATTAAAACCTTCACGGGAGATTTGATCGGAAACAGACTTCAGAGTAGAAGGGTCGACACTTGGAATTGTAGTATCGACCTCAACAGCAACAGAAGTAGATCGAACCAAATCATCAGAAGGCGCGATCGATTCTAGAATTACTCCAGTAGTCCCTTCGACTTCAGAAGGGATCGAAACACCAGGAACGATCATATTAGAAGGAGGAGAGGTTTCTTTTTCAGTACGATCAATAACATTTATTTCTTCAACAACAGAGGTGTTGGCTCCAACATTCATATTCTCCACGCCATCAATCGGATTTATTTCAGCATTATCCTTTTCCAACGAATTCTCTTTTTCAACATGAGTTACTTCATTCACTACATCAACAATATCTTCATCAATAACAATATCATCTTGCTCTTCTTGAGGAAGACCAGAAAAAGTTTCCAATGCACCATTATCAGGTACAGGGGAATCAAGCACAAAATCAAAAGGTAATGGAGAAACGATGTTATAAAAATTGGATGAAGTACCAGAAGGAGGTGCAACAATAGGATCGGATCGTTCCGATACCACAATTTCTGCTGGCATCGAGGAAACTGGAATAGCATCGATAGGATCAGACTGATCCAATGGAAGAGCAACAATCGAGCTTCCTTCTCCCTTATTCAAACTTGAAGCCGTCTCTCCTACAACCTCAGTTGAGAGTTCAAGAGTTCTGGGATTCTTCTGCTTCTTCTCTGCTGTGAGAATTAATTTTCGTTTTCCTTTACCCTCAACTGCGGGTTCGATCGTTTGTTCATTCTCGACGATCTGTCTATTCTCGACGATTTGAATACCGCGATCAGGTGGAGGAAGGGGGATTCCGATGTCCAAAGAAGGATCGACCTGGAATCAAAAAAGTAAAAACATTTAAAGAAGACATTAAAGATCGATACACTATATCTAAAAGGAATGATATCAATTAAGAATTTCGAACCTTGAAGTCAAATATATAATCATCAAAGTTCAATCTCCAGGGGCAATAGTTCGGGAAACAATTGCGAAGATGCTGAATTTCACTAGTAGGAATGTCACCATATACCCAAGGTCCCTCGATCAGAATAGGGGTGCGATACCATCTATAATCATGTTCTCGACGAATTCTCTCGTTCGAAGGAAAGTCAGCATTGGTATATGGAGCTACCTTGATTCTGGGGTCATCAACTTCTCGAAGTAGAGGAAACCCTTGGGAGCATTTGCGAACAGGACTAACACTCCATTTAACATAATTTTTAACAGTAATACCATCACCATAAGTATTCTGGAAATTCTCAGGCGTATAATGAACACGTTCTGAAAGATCGGGAACATAACAGGTAAGACGGGTACGACCCTCACTGCGAAGGGTGCATTCATCGAGAATTCGCCACCAATTTCCATTATACTGTGTGATAGATCGAAGTTGAGTAAGTGGAGCCTGCTGCGAGTAGCAAGAACTGTGAACTGGAAAGGGTTGTTCTTTTCATACAGAGGGAGATGAAGACCAGCTTCCAAGGCACCAACAGAAATTAATAATCTATGATGGTTATATTGAAATTTTCTCATCAAATCGTAGGTCATCATATCGGAAGCACTATCGACAAAAGAAACCTTAAATTCTTGAAGATTATGTTTTCTTTTAAATTCTTCAATATCCATAGATCGATAGCTATAAGATGACAGTGACCGCTTACTCTTGGGGGCAACATTAGGAATATCAGGAGAAGAATCACGTATGGTACGAGGTGCAGCAGAAGTAGGAGTAGCAAGGGATGAATCGCGACGAGAAACAGCATTTCGAGAAACACAAGACCTACTCGATCTCCTGTTTTCACCTTGATTGCTGGCAGCATCAGATTTTCTTGGAGACATAATGAAGATCTGAGCAAAAAGAAGCATAAGAAAGAAAAAATTAATGTATGAAGAAATTACCTAGCAATAAATACAGTGTAAAAAAAAAAAAAAAAAAAAAACCAGGGAATTACAATCTTTTTACATCGATAGACCCACAGTCATGAAAAGAAAATTTTGAATCAAGAAAAATAAAGTTACTTACATAAAGAATAGAAGTTAACAGTGGTCAAATTGAAGTAGAGAAGAAACCAATGAACGAGAACAGAACTCCTGAGTAGTGGGGAAAATTTGAAAGGTTTAAGGAAGACAAAGTGCAATAACTAAAAGAAGACAGCAGAAAGTCACAGAGTATTTAAAGAAGAAGAATTGTAAACGCCACAAGATGGGAAAACAAAATAATCGGAAAAGATTTGATTTCATTGGAAAAAGTGTAACTGACATAATCATGTGTATAAAAGCAATAAATACAGAGCCGAAAAAATCAGTAGCATACTCATACAGTTAATGCCAGCGGAAAAACCGGATAACGTGTGGAAAATAAACTGAAATGTTAAAAACAATAAGTCCTTCTCTATTTTTCAAAAAAAATCTCGGTTCGACCGCTGGATGATTTTGTAAAAAAGAGAAGAAGGGGGCAAATTGTTAATAAATTAAAGAAGCATGACACGTGGAAGAAGATCAAGTTAAGAAGCAACCAGATTAAAAAAGGCGAGAAACGCAGGATCACTATTAAAGATATCAAATTTCAAAAAGAGACGAGACGTTTCCTGACATCTGAGCGATAAATTGCATGAATGACACATAAGATCGAGAAAGCTGAACAGTATCGAATAAAACAAATAGCATTAAATGATAGATGATCGAGAAAGTAAATTGTAATAATTACTCTATTATTTTAATGATCGAGAAAGTGAATTGTAATATTACTCTATTATTTTAATGATCGAGATCACAGAAGTCTTTGAAGATAAGGAAACACGTGTCGGACATATAAA
>JAJJMC010012102.1:0-11713 GCA_023531435.1 Papaver californicum
ATATTTTCTAAAATCATTACCTTCACAAGTTCGAGAATCGAACCTTCCTTTTACCACTATATAAAATCACATCAACATGGGAAACTCATCATGTGTGTGATTGTTTGTAACAACCAACAAAAACACAACCGCTTTCCAATGGTTTGTGAGTGTAGTGGACAATACACAAGACATGCGAAGAAGGGTGCTGAGTATGTACCAAAGACGAAGATCAAGCGAAAACCTTTCACTAAGAAGACGGGATGTCCTTTCAACGGAGACTTTGTTAACGCATCCTTCTACGGCCCGGCTTACCAAGGAAGAAAAGCTCATCGTAGACGATATGACGGATAAGCGTTTGAAACCCAGTGATATACTCGGGCACTTGAAGAAAATAAACTCAAATAATGTGTCTACGTTGGAGGCAATCTACAACGCCAAAGCCAAGTTGAAGCATGAGAAATGGGAAGAAAGGGACCCGATCCAACAACTTTTGTACTTGGGGGAGACGAAAAACTCCACCATGTTTCACGAAGAAGATGAGAATAAAGAAATTAAGCATATTATATTGGCTCATCCCGAGTTTATAAAGTTAGCACGGTGCTCCCATCAAGTGATTATGATGGATTGCACGTACAAAACTAACAAGTATGAGCTCCCGGTTTTGAATGTTGTAGGCCAAACTTCTACCAAGTCCCCGTTTAGTGTTTCCTTTTGCTTCTTGAGAAACGAACTCGAAGAAAGCTATGTGTGGGCATTGGAACAAATTAAATTATTCTACGTTGTAGGATATACCCCTAAGGTAATTATCACCGACAAAGAACAAGGCTTGATGAATGCCATTGCAAGGGTATTCCCAGATGCTCATCATCTTCTTTGCACGTTCCACTTGTGGAACAATATTCAAACCAAGTGCAAAACGATTATTCGGCCAACAAAGAAAAGCGAGATGGACAGAATTAAAAATTTGCCGGTTTCAGAACAAGAAACGGCCAAAGAAAAATTCGAGGAGGACGACAAGTTGGCGGAACTAAAATGGGCTAGTTTCCAAACTGAATATGGGACGCTTTGACATGGTCTATCACCAAGGAAGATTATGAAGAAAATATTCGTATGTTATGTTTGCATTGGAATAATTATCCAAAAGTTGTGAACTATTTGATGGACCATTGGTTGAATCCGCACAAAGAGAAGTTTGTTGCGGCGTTCACAAACCAATGTAGGCACTTTGGCAACCGAGCTACAAGTACCGTGGAGTCATCTCACAACAGAATGAAGAAGAAGCTTTATAATTGTGATGGTGGGTTTGTTACGGTCTTCGAAGCGATGCACGATTATTTTCTCCGTGAGAAGATAATGTACGAAGTAAAGCACTATAGATTGGGCAACTTACACGGAGAAGAAGAGTGTGTTTGTCCTAACATGTCAAGTTTGGGACTTCCCTGCCGGCATATGATGCCCAAGTACGAAGAAGACGGTGTGATCCAAATTCAAGATATTGATCCGTTTTGGCAACAATTGTCTTTCGATGAACCCATCGTCGAGCAAGATTTTGGTGCATCGTTTGCCGACACCCACGTTGGAAAGGCTCTAGCCAAGAAATATGATACATTAAATAAGGCGCAAAGGCAAATTTGGTTGACGAAGTTGAGTTACTTCGTGTTTCCTTACACAAGGTACGCTATCAAGGAACCAATTAGAGGGAAGAGAAAATGTAGGCCTTCTACCAAAGAATCGAGGGCCGTGGGACGCAAAAAATCTAGGGAATTGCATGAAGAATCAAAGGAAAGAAACCCTTCTGCATTTGAGCATTTGCAAAAGGAATATGAAGCAGAGGATGAGAAGGAGGATGATGCTCAACGAAAAAGAAGTCAAACGGAACAAGGGGGACCAAGTCTAGTAGATATTAAATGAAAAGGTCTCGCGGTTCCCACTCAAGAAAGTTCAACAATTGAACTTGGTGCCAAGGGAAAAGTTCCTGCACACCCAAACTCAAGAAGAGTAAGTATGAAGGAATTAGAAAGAAGAAAAAAAAGAGTTAGTATGAAAGAATTAGCAAGAAGAAAAGATAAACTTAAAGGCAATACATTAGTGGTTGAAGAGCCACATACGATCCGGATTGCAAGAGGATTCATGCAATTTCCATCTAACTTTTCAAGAATTGAGAATGGAAAAATCGTCCGAACCGAGCACATTATTTATGAAAATTATATGTCATCGTTTCCGGCTTTTTTTCGTCCATACATAAAGGCCACCGACGATGTTGCCGGTGATGGTAATTGTGGATACCATGTATTCATCGAACAAGTTGGACAGCGGTTGAACTACGCTCTTACCCGGATTTATACAAGCCAATGATGTGTGCATATAGAGATGAAGAGTCGTACTTAAACGAGGAGTTCATCGCTCTCGAAAGGCGTTTAATAGGCAACAAGAATTGCACTAGCGAGTATTGGATGAGCATGCCAATATGTGGCCAAATCCTCGCCAACGCTTTCAATTGCGTCATCCATTATATCTCAAATGGATATTGTTTTACATTTGCACCAACAAGATCAACATTTGTCGAACAATTGGCTAATAGAAGATGTGTGATTGGGCTGGTGCAGAACTGTCATTTTGTCGGTCTCAAGTTGAAAGAAGGAAGTCCATTACCCCTGTTACAGGATGGATACGACGGTGACATCGCCAAGGGTTGGTGTCACCGGTTCGATCAAAATTTCAAACTCTGGAAGGCATTAAAACCCTCCCCGACCTTTCAATTCATATCATTTGTTTCTGACTCGGAGTCGGAATGATAATATAGTAATATTCACTAAATTTAATATTGGTAGTAACAATATCATATGTATGTTGGAGGAATCATAATATGAATATAGTTTTTTGGAAATGAAAAATTTGTAATATCATATGTGTCACTACAAAATTCACCCAGGTTTACGGTTGGGTTCTCACTGAAAACCCAACCGTAAACCAGTCACTACACAATTATGATAATATTACGGTTGGGTTTTGAGTGCAAACCCAACCGTAAACCTTCCAGATGGATTTTCCCCAGTTTTACGATTGGGTTATGCCTCCAAAACCAACCTCTGTAAAACTATCATTTTTACGGTTGGGTTTTGAGTCCAAACCCAACCATAAACCTGAGTGAATTTTAAACTGGAAGGTTTACGGTTGGGTTTGCACTCAAAACCCAACCGTAAAATTATCATTGATAACCTTTTTTCGGAATTTCAATTCACTCAAAATTGGGTTCAAAACACAAAATTTATGTAAACATCAAATTTTTGTCCATATTACAACCCATGAAATCATTAAAGTAACCTAGGATACAATTGAAATTAACACTAACAAACCCAAATGGCATTACAAAAGAACTAATAAATAGGTTTACCAGTGAGCAAAAAGTCCTTTAGGATGTGATAATGAGGTAGGTATAAAAAGGGCCATATTTTCCATCTCCTTCATTCCTGAAGAGATCTCTGTAACACCTCATCTTCGGTTTCACCCCTAAGTCGTAGTTGACCAATAATATGAACTAATTCCATAAATTCTTCTACGTATCGGTGTATAGTGTTATATCGACAAATCAACTTGACGTGATCACGGTTATAAGGGTTGCCGGTTTCAGAACAAAAGTTTTCATGGATTGTTTGCCAATAACTCGGACTCGTTATACCACTTTGCCTTCTTTCTCCTCCTCTTTTTGGAAAACATAATACATAGTTGCGGTAAATATATAAATCTTCATCCAAAGAAAAATCTGGATTTTTAATCCCAGTTTGACCCATATTCCACTATGTTAGAGTACTAGTTTTGTTGGAGATGATTGTTGTAAAATAAAGGTTTAATTTTTTTAAAAAATGGATGGGTTGGATATGTACTCAACTATTTCACTTATAAACCTGAAGTGTAACGGCTCTATTTTGAAAAATGGGTCGTACAAGGTTTCAACGGCTTTTGCAAACCCAAAAAAACTTCAAAAACGACCCAAAACTTTCCTCAAATGGATTTTACGGTTGGGTATTGACTCAAAACCCAACCGTAATATCCTTTGGAATTAATGTGTTCAGGTCATACATTTATGGTTGGGTTTTGGCTGAAAACCCAACCGTAAACCATCCTTTGAGCTTTGAGTTTTAAAGTCAAATTTGGGTTTCAAAATAAAAAATTTTAACTTATTCAATCATTTTAACTAGATACAAGGTAAATTGGGTCATTCAAACAAAGAAAAAACGAAAAACACACAAATTAGAGAATCAAATTTTAAGTTATCTAGTAGAATTTACGGTTGGTGTTTTGGCTGAAAACCCAACCGTAAAATTAATGTTTTAAAATGTGAAAGTGTTACGGTTGGGTTTTCACTGAAAACCCAACCATAAAACGGTCACATTTTCAGGAAACTTTTTTACGGTTGGGTCTTTTGTCCAAAACCAACCGTAAACCTTCAACATTTTTTATTTTGTCATATATTTGCGGTTGGGTTTTGGCTGAAAACCCAACCGTAAACCATACTTTGTAGCTTTGAGTTTTAAGGTCAAATTTGGGTTTCAAAATCAAACATTTGAACTTATTCAATCATTTTAACTAGATTGAAGGTAAATTGGATCATTCAAAAAAAGAAAAAACGAAAAACACACAAATTAGAGAATCCAATTTTAAGTTATCCAGTAGAATTTACGGTTGGGTTTTGGCTGAAAACCTAACCGTAAAACTGCTGTATAAAAATGTTACAGGTTTACGGTTGGGTTTTGGACAAAACCCAACCGTAAACCTTCAACATTTTTCATTTTGCCAGTTTTACGGTTGGGTTTTGCCTGGAAACCCAACCGTAACACTAATTTTTCTGGGTATTTTTACCTGCTTTTCCGGTTGCATGGTTTCCAACTTCAAATAACTGGAAAATAAATTTTAAGTTTAATTTTTATAATTCGAACTTCAAATAAATTATTTTTACGGGCAAGTTAAATTTAAAATTCAAATCCAACCTCACATTAAAGGTACAAGTAATTCACTCACACAAAAAAAACCATAGACATAGAGTTAGGGAGAAGGAGGGGTAGGTCGATGACTTTGACGAGCTCTTTTTTTGCTCATAACATTACGATGAACAGCACCGCCACGAGTACGAGCTCCAGCACGACCGCCTCGAGTATCAGCACCACGTTGCGCATCATGTGTCTCTTCATCCGATGCTTGCAGCTCTCTTCTAGTAGTACTCGCATCTGTAGTCGCGCCTCTTGTAGCAGGTCTACTCCTCTTAAAGTCCGTTGCACATCCTCAACTTCATGATGAAGCTCCCTAATCAAAGCTTGGAGTTGGTCAGGCGTCCTCACATCAATTGTGCTTTGGCATGGATTAATAGAGTCCGCCAATGCAACGACTTTCTTTTTCTATTCACATATGAAAATAAAAGTAGGATGAGTGTTTAGTAATAAATCTTAAAAACATTAATAACAAAAATAATGTACGTACCAAATTGAAATATGCCTTCTTCCAGAAACCATCTTCTGTGTTGTTTGCCATAGTCTCATGATCATTATTGATGATAGTTGGATGACCAAAATGGCGATACAAATCCAAGTAATCTTCTGCAGCCTCTTTTGTGCCCGGAGATGGAGTTAACTCTGTTCTTCGACTTGGTATTTCGGATCATTGCGGTTATTCCAAACCGCGACCGAAGGCGTTGGGTCGTAGTTTAGCACGATGTTTGAGCCTTCTATCATCGACCCATTCACACACAATTTAAACATTTCGCGTGTCACCGTTGTTTGGATGTATCCATATTGCCGGAGAGTTCGGCGGGGGTTGGACATCACGTACCCAAACGGATGGTAAAAGGGGCAGTTATAGCCTGCCACGTCCGACAATACACTTAAATCCTCAACATGTCCATCACCCTTAATGCTAATCTTCACATAAGGATCGAAAATAACATCTTCAACCGTGAAAGCATCAATTTCAGTTCTCATCTTTGCTATGAGCACTTCTTTATATTTTGCCTGGGTCCCGGTGAAGACGAATTTCTTTCCCGTAGGTCCAGTACAATCACCGCTCGTTTGAGGAGCCAGTCTGGGAAAGTGATCATATACCCATGCCTTTGAAAATAATAAATATTAATATAAGAAAATGCGAAAAAAAATAATTAAAGTTAAACATTGAAATTCAAAAAATAAATTACCTGAAGCAGACCGGTATTACCGGCAATCTCAGTTCCCCTAACCCCTCGAAGCTTTTCGAAGGTTAGCAAGTAGGTAAGCCAGGGTGGCAGTTCCCAACGAGTACTGATGCGTCTTCCCGAGATCACCGTGAAACCACTGAAGATAGTGAACGTTGACCCTGTTGCCCGAGTTGTCACCAAAGAAGATGGTGCCGAGCATATATAACAGATAAGCTCTGGCTGTTCGAATAGCTCTGGTGTCATCTATGACGACCCCAGCCATTTCCAACTTTGCGGTCCCTCAAACTTCTCCCTTAGTGAACGCAGCAAAATTTTCTTGCTCATAGCTTGACCTTTCTTCGTTGGCATCCCCGGTTTATCTCCACTGACCAACTTAAACTCATATTCGGCTTCGGTCTTCTCCCATCCAAGTGTATCTTTCACAAGTGCATAAACATCACTCCATGACATGTTGTTGTCAAAACCCTCAAACACTGATTTACCATCCACCTCCAGTCCAAGAATTGATTGGACATCATCCGGCGTTATAGTCATTTCGCCGAATGGGAGATGAAACATATCGGTTTCAGGCCAATAACGTTCCCTGAAGGCTGCGCAGACGACACTGTCATACTCCCACATCGAATTGGTAATTCCGGGAGCTAACCCGGTACCATTTACGAGAATTTGTACGGCCGTACATTCATCAGTTAAGGGCCAATGTTGAGCCCTTTGCCGAACCAATTTCTTGATCGCATGTGTATGATCCTACAAAGAATAAAAACAAATTTGTTTTACTTACAAAAGTTAACAAACAAAAATTTAACAGAATAAGAGAAGTGATTAGAATAATACCTTGGTCGCAGCAACTTTGGCATCTCATGAATGGGGATAACCAAATAATATTGCAGATTTATCTGGGGCCTCACCTCATAGTCCTCCATTCCTCCTCTTAGGCCACAGTTGAGGTTCGGCCTTTTCTTTGGGAATTTCTTTGGCAACCCTTTTCTTTGCCTTTTCTTTTGGAATTTCTTTACCTTTGCCTTGAGGGACATGTTGTTCTCTGTCTCGCTCTTCTTCCTCGTGTTGTTGCTCTTGTGGTGGTTCTCTAATCATAAGAGAACCTCTAGGTGTTGGTAGATCACCCAAGCCTTGGAACACATTATATTCCTCTTGTGCAATTTGAGGAACACTACCAACACCTACCTCAAAAGATGGATTATGGGTCTTACTCACGCCTCTCTTCTGAACCCCTAAATGCTTTCCGTGGCGATGGGTTGGAGTGTGAGAAATTGGTGTTAAATTGTTATCCCTCTTATTCTTCCTACAACACACAAGCAATACAAGTTAGATAATTTCCAAGCAATTCAACTTCAACTAAAAAAAAATTGACTACACAGGATTATTTACGGTTGGGTTTTTCTCAAAAGCCAACCGTAATTCTTAGTAGAAAATTTTGTCCCATATTTTACGGTTAGGTTTTAACACAAACCCAACCGTAACTCACATGTATCCTGATGTGCACATCATTTTACCCTAACAAAAATTTTAGTGCGCTATTGTTACGATTGGGTTTTTCTCAAAAGCCAACCGTAAAGTTTTAGTACAAAATATATGTTACGGTTAGGTTTTAACAAAAACCCAACCGTAATTCACATGTAGCCTGATGTGCACATTATTTTTACGGTTGGGTTTTTCTTAAAACCCAACCGTAATACTCTAACCAAATTTTTATGGACGCTATTGTTACGGTTGGGTTTTGAGAAAAACCCAACCGTAAATTGTTTTTAAAAAATGGCGCAAATTGTTTGCGGTTGGGTTATCTTTTGAAACCCAACCGTAATATCCTGAACTATTCATCTTCTTCCCTTTGATTTATTACGGTTGGGTTTTCACACGGACCCAACCGTAATATCAACTGTGTCCAACATTTTTTTCCCAAAAAAACAATCAAACATGCGAATAAATCAATTACAAGTTCTAAGAATACATGGGTTTTCTACAATACCTTAGATACACCATTGTTGGACTTTTCAGTGATTGATTTTGCTTTTCACTATCGATTTCTTCTTGAATCTCTTGATTAGGTTGAAAGGAGCAGAGTTGTTTGCCATCACTACTACCTTTAACGCCTTTAGTATGCTTCTTCATCTCGAATTGTTGAGTTTAATCGACGATGAATTTTACGAATCGGCGATGAATTACGATGGATTACGGTTGGGTTTTTCTTTGGTTTAGTTTTTAAAAGTTATGAATAATGTTAAAAGTGTTTAGGTTTTAATTGGTATAAGGGTAAAATGGACATTTAACTTTACCCCCTAGGACATCCCTTATCGTAAAATTGGGTCACCTCGCCTCAACTGGGAGCCCCTCTATTGAATTTGGAGCTCCTATATCAGGCTTCTATTGAAAATACAGAAGAAAGAAACAGAATATGGTGCACGTATAAGAAGAAATTCATCATATACGAGACTACCGAAGAATGTATGATAAAAAATAAAAAAAACAAATGAAAGACTTCCAAAACTAATTAAATATTAAAAAGATAAACATATGATATTTTAGTCACATGATCCGCCCATTTTCCCTTAATAACATATTTTAACTTTTTAACTTTTATTTTTATATAAGAGAAAATATTTTTTATTTCGTAAAATCAAAATAAATACTCCAACCGTTTCAGGAAAAAAGTTACTTTTCCTCGCACAATTATTTAGATAAGGATGAGAAAGTAATTTTTTTAATTTATTTCCAAATTTACCCTCAAATGAAGAAGATGATGGAAAATGAAGGAAACTTTTTAAAAGGGTAATTTTGAAAGTTTATCCTAATAAAAATGAAAGTAGTTTTTTTGCTGGAACAAAAATTTAAAGAGAAAGTAACTCTTTTCTTAAAACGGAGGGAGTATTAAATTTATTTATCTACTTGTTTTACATAACCAAAATTATAAATTAAAAATAAAAACAGACGATTATGTTTTATTAGTTACTCAAATTATAGATACTTTCTAACTTAATTCTCAAATAAATTCGACGGTCTAAATTTTTAAAAAAAATGTGTAAACATGGTGTATGAATAATAAGCCAAATATCAACCAATCAAGACAAAGAGTTTCGTTGACCCACCAAAACATAAGAGGGTGGTCGCTACCATTTAATGTGGAGCCTAGGATAAAGCAGATTAAATAAAATTCCAACGGACACGAAATGTAAGGGGGCTAACTTGTTTTTCAGCCAACCAGAGGGTCAGGGTTTTGTTGACCGTCCAATGAAATGGGAGGTTAGCGCAACTCTCAACGTGGGATTGGAGTGTTTAGGGTATTGATAAGTTCTTCTTAAAATACAGCAGTACCAAAGCTGTGTTATGAAATAAATATTTGGTGGATTTACACCACACTTACACCATGCACCACCTTTACATCTCCTACCACACTTACACATTCTTTTTATCTTGCAACCTCCACCTTAAGTGTATGTTAATGGCTAGTAATGGTTGCATGCCGTTACCTCTAACACTTAATGTCACTAACCATCCACTCTATAGTATGACCTATAAATAGAGGTCCTTACACAATTATATTTCACACTAATTCCATGAATGAAATGGTCTTTCATATCTTTTGTCTCTACTTGTTTATGTTTTCTATTCTTCTAATTCTTAATTTTTAACACGTTATCAAGACGCTCTGATCATTAAGAAATTATTTTTTTTACGATCTATTTACTCATTTTCTTTTTGCAAACATAATAGATTGTTTTTCTTATTAGTATCTCTTTTTGTTAAAAAAAACCAAAACCCTATTTTAAAAAAAATTAGGTTTAATGTTTGCATCTAAGTTTACATAAGTTAAAATTGTAACATATACTTATGCATATTGTTAGTTTCGGACTTATAATTAGATGTTTGTATTTTATTTTTATTTTTTTGATTCCAAGAAGTTAATTCATTTGAAAGACTGTCTAACAATAATTGATTCTCTAACACTCTACTCGTCTCATCATACTAAGTATTGGATATGTTATGCCTTCTACTATATTTTTCCAGCAAATCTGCGACTTTATTACAATCCCTCCTTGCAAAACTATATTTCCAAACACGAATAGACTATAATAGAGCTAAAGCATCTAGCAGAATAACCTCATTTTCCCAGCATATTGTATTCGCTTAATCATTGATATAATTGGTAATGGTTATCAAATCAGTTTCGATGATAACTTCTTAAATTTTCAATTCACAACTCCATTTGACTGCCTCCAAGAATGCAAGGCATTCTGCATGCTCTGAGTTTAAGACTCCATCCAATCTTTTGCTCTGCACCCTTTCCAGGTACCTGCAAAACCACGCAAAATTAGGCCTATACCACCTGACTTATTCCTCATAATAAAAGAAGCATTGCAGTTCAGTTTAAAGAAAGGTTGAGGGGGTGATTTCCAAGTTATCTGTCTCGATGAAGACAATTGCTCATTACAATGTCTAACTGGTGTGTTACTCAAATGAATCTCTTAAAGTATTCTTCAAAGGCAACAACTTTCCTAGGTGTAGTCCTTGGATATTGCTCCTTCTGCTGAAACACAAACTCATATCTCGCTGTCCAGATGCACCAACATATCACCATTGTTGTGTTAATCCATTCACCATTCTGCTGCAAATGAGTATCTTGAATAACCCATTCTTCTACCATAGAACTAATGGTACTGCATTGACTATTTGTAACCTTACTCCCGCCTGGAACACTCATCCACACATCCATTGAGAAAGGACATATGGCAAATATATGAATTGTACTCTCAGCAAACTGATTGCACATAACACATATAGTTTATATAACTACATATACTTGAAAGCCTGTCTTGGTAGGAAGAATATCCAGCAAACTTTTCCAGAAAAAATGCTTCACCCTTGGCCATGTTTTGATCTCCCAAAAACTTTTCCAGGTCATTTGTGTACCCGGAACTTCTTTAGACAACTGAGTGTCACCCAAACTCAGTTCATATAGCCTCTTATAAGTTGATTTAAGTGTGAAGCCACCATGTCTTTTTAGTGTCCATATTAGATTGTCAGGAGCACTACTAGGCAGTTGGATACATATGATCAAGTTGACAGTGTTGTTATCATACAACATACGTACCAGCTGGACATTCCAGGTGCAGTTATCACTATTTATGACTTCGCTGACCCATATGTACCTTTCAGCATCAATTGCGTTGCTGTTTTGTGTAGGTGGCTGGTCAAGAACAGATACCCAAATATCCAGCCATATCCACTACAAGAAAAACGGGCTTAAGCGTCTAAAATCTTAGCAAGAGCTCAAAAATTTAATCACTTAAATAGTTTAAGCGTCTAAAATTGCAACTGCCCGAAATTTTGGTGGCAATAAACATGTGTCCACTATTATTTAGCAACGAAAAAATATAATTAATCGTTAAATCCTTTTTTCAAGTAATTTATAGCAACTAAAATAGTGATCATGTAGCTATTTACTTTGAGGCACCGACTCGTAGCAACAACAAAATAAATTGGTTGGTCAAACCTCTCTCAGCAACTAAGTTTGAGCCACAACCAAATATGTTT
>JAJJMC010012103.1:0-11205 GCA_023531435.1 Papaver californicum
AGGAGGTCATTCGTGAATCATGGTCTTAATTCCGACTACTCTTGTATAGAGCATAAGCATAATTTGCGCCCCCCCGTTGTTCATTGACTCGTTTATGCAGTCAATTGAAATTGAGGATTTCAAAATGTTCAAAAATAGGATCAAGCATAGACAAATGCAGAGCTCTTTGATCGAGTTTTTTTATAAGGTCATTTTCGCTTCGGCTTCGTCATTCATTAGTTATGTTTCTCTGATCGAGTTTAAAGTTGAAACAACACGAGGTAATAGCGAAAAAAACTTCAATTGACCAAGATAAATAAAAATGATATCAACCAGGTCATGTCCTTTGTTTGTGTGTTTAAACCGATATTTAGTGTTTGTTTAAACCAAAACTTGAATTAGCCGACATGAATAAAACAAAATATACTGAATCAATCACCAATTTAGCATCTTGTTTTGACCAAATTCCGATAGATAACAACTGAGACATTACATTACAAACTACAAACTTCACCAAAATAAATAGAGACTTTCAATACATTCCAGGAAAAAATAAATCTTGAACCAAGGTATTCATGAATTAGGGAATATGCAGTTTGAACAATTACGCTAGGTAAAACTCACCTCAACTGAATCAGAAAGTCTTCTAAGAGGATATAAGTAACATTCAATGCACCAATCCCAAAATCAAGCACCTGGAGATGCTACGATGAGCTCAAGTAATACAAGAAAGCTCTTAATCAGCAGACTGCAAATTTCTTAATTAACGAGATTTACCTGCATTAAGACCACCTCCTGCAGTATACCATTGTTCTCATTAGTAACCCGTAATAACAGAATGCAAGTAATTGTAATCAAATCCATTGTAATCATTTACGAAATACATTGTAATCAAATCCATGAGGGCTTCTACTGTACCTAAGATGCACCGACTAACAAAGCCAAAGATATAAAATCCATCTTCAAATTTAGTTATTTAATTCTTGATTCTGCCTCAACTTGTGGCATCTGCAACTTTCTTATAAAATACTTTTATTACTAAGGAAATGCCTGTGTAACATTACACTTGTCAAAGGAAAAATTGGAGCATATCTTCACTTAATTTACCTAATGTGTCCCTTGTGTCTTCAATCTGCAGAAACCTTTACATGTTCGCAAGTTGCCCATTGTTCACATTTACACAATCATATTGTATTCAAGATTGTATTCTTAGTTGACAAGATCAAACTTAACTTAATAAACTTCAGTAGTGGTTCTGAATTGCAGCTTGCAGGTGTTATAGTATAGCAAAAGCGAACACCGTTGTGTTGCATTTGACGCTAAGCAAACTGATCATAGCACATTATACACTGCATCAGTTACTATTATATGCTTGTTATATGCACTAGTTACACTCACACTGTCACTGTGAACTTACTTAAGAAACCACTTATCACTAGATGGACATAACCTCCTAGTGGCTGGTACAAAACGAATATTGATTCTTATGTTACGGATAACTCATTCATTCCTGGTATAGGCATGATCCTTCGTGATGATGCAGGGGAGTATGTAACTTTTAGACGATGCGTGGCTAGACTAAAACCTAGAGATTGTCTGGTTATTTGAAGGAAGTTAATGGTAGGCCGAACTGAATGTCAATCAGGTTATAAAAAGAAAGTGATAATCAGACAGTTATGGATGCTCTTGGTCTTAGATGGGGGAATCACAAACTCATTAGTGGCGGGTGCTATGGATTTATTAGGGAATACACCAATTTGGAAGTCTACTTATGTGAACAGGAAATGCAATGACGTGGCTAGCAATATTGCTAGTTTACATTTGACACACTAACATCCACCGTACAACCAATTGGTTGAATTCTGGCATAAAAAAGTTAAACATGCATAAGCAACAACTATGAGTGCATTTTTTTTGTCTAAGTTGAACCTTCTACCAATTTGTCTTAACAATGCGGGCAATGCTGAAAAAAAAGATGCTCAATACTCCAAAAGATAAAGGGAAGCCACTTGAGATGGCAAAAGAGCTACACTTCAGATCATGGAAGTAAGTGTTCCTATATAAAAACAAAAGAATTCAGAATTTATAATACTCTAGATACTAAACTATGAATATCATTCTCTACGTCTCAATCAGGGTTCAGATTTCCTACAAAGTGGCAAGTATCTATGTTTTTAGTTTCTTCAGTTAATTAAAACTTGAAACATCATTATACTAAAAGAACAAACTACAAGGTTAAATTCATGCCAGATACAAAGCTATTAAACATTAAAATGTAAAATCGAGACCAAACCTGTCAAAGATCAGGAATTTCAGATCCAAAACATTTCTCTCCTCTCTGAAGACTGTGCATCATTTTCTTCAACCTCTCTCTCTACTGCAATATCATACAGGAACTCACTTCTCTTCTTTAGACACAGAGACATTGTTAGAGCAATACGCCATAATCAAATAGATCAATAAAAAGGCATTCTCAAATCAACAACGTAAATAACCTAAATCTTCATTCATAAATAAAAAAAGTTATTATTATTCTACAAAATCAAAATTAAAAATCAATCAATAGATCTTTACTCATTCCAATACAACAGTAGCACCCAATTCTTTAAGTTTCTCTAAAATCGGATTAGCTTCTTCTTTACTGAGTCCATTTTTCAAAACAACAGGAGCTTTCTCAACCAAATCTTTAGCTTCTTTCAATCCCAAATCAGTAAAACTTCGCACTTCATCTTAATTTTCACAGAGAGAGACCTAACTAAGTTTGCAATCGTCGTGATGGTGTTGAATGATCCAGATTCGTGATGGTGGTAATGTTGCAGTAGATGAAACTAGTTTTTCTCCTAAGGCGGCTCAAATTGGAAGAGAGACAAAGAGAGTGAAAAACAAATACTGAAATGAAGAGATTTTTTTAGGGTTTTGAAAGCAAAAATTTAATGGTGGATAAGCCACCTCATACGGATCATGGAAAGATTTTGATGGTCCAGATTCGATGTTCGATGCTCATACGGATTGTGTGTTAGTTTCTTTTGTGATTTTTGTTGTGTTAAAACGAAAATTTGATAGGTGGATAACGGATTTCGGATGTCGGAAGCGGATCAAAATTGAGTGTATTCAAGTCGGTTCCATAAACAAATCAGTATGGGAAGTAAATCAACTGATCTAGCTTTGATTAGTTCTTCTTGTTAGGAAAAAGTTGATTTGTTGTTTAGGGTTTTGTTTGGGGCGTAGGATTAGAGAGCAGAACCAAAAAAGTGAGAGAAAGAGAGAGAAGAAAAAATGAACTAATTTCACTCAATCACTTCCAAAGAATTTAAGCCATTTTTTATCTTATGGTTTAACAAAAAAAGAAAATTTATTTTTAAAGTTTAGTGAAATATAAATATACATTTTAAATTCTCTTGTTATTGAACCGAACTAGATAGTTATTACAACGATTGCTATTGGTATTTATAAAATTGACTAGTATAATATTTTTCTGATCTGTATTGGATTATAATATTGACGAATAGCAAGCAAAATTAATCCAATTTTTGATTAGTCGGAATAGTCGGATAATAATAATATGACCCGACATGCATATTTTATAAAACAATATTTTTTAAGTTATCAGTGTTCGGAATAATCGAGTAATATGCATATTATAGTCGAAATAGTAGGATAATAGACATATTTTGGTCGATTTTTTATTGATCAGAATAGTCGGGTAATATGCATATTACTATCGTAACGTCGGGAACGGATATTTCTATCGTAACGTAACGAATTTTGGAAATTATGATTCATCAAAAATATTTGTTTTTTTTTTGTAATTAGGGTTCTTAGTTTGTCATTTGTTTATAAGTTATCTTTTGATGAATTGAGTTGAACCCCAACATATGTTCAATTAAAATTCGTTGAGATGTAGCTTAATTTCTTGTATAAAGTTAAGCTTTACCTAATAACAAAAAATATATGACGTGTACAAGACAAAAATGACGGGTTGAGGGTTCGGGGTTCAGGGTTCAGCTCGCTCTTCAGTTTTTTGGCCGGAGATAAAATGAGGAAGAAGATCCTCCCGACAAGAGAGATTCACGTGAGATAGACCGTTTGATCGAAATCTATCGACAATTGATATCTAGTTCTATCTAGTTATACGGATTGTGATCCGTATGACTCATTGGAAAAAATTACATCCGTCCATTTTATAACACGGTTATATTTGGTTATAACTTATAACACCTTTTTTTTGGTTTTTTGTCTAAATATTATATATATTTTAATTAGTAAAATATTTGTATATTTTAATATCGAGGAATTTGTATTTACGGAAGGAAAAAGAAATTGTGTAACCTAAGAAATAATCTAGAAACAAAAAATGAATTCGATAATTATCATTGACTTTCCACTAGACAAAGTTTTGAAGTCTGATGATCGTAGATTATAGATTCCGGTGGAGATTCTTAATTTGGATAAGAGGTCAGTAAGGATAAAACGCCGAACATCATTAGGTTTAGGGTTCTGGGGAAGATTTCGATTTAGATGAAGAGGTTATTGAGGGTTAGATAAAAAATTGAGTAAATTTTAATGAGATTGATGAAATCATAGTTTCATATCGTTAGATTTGTTAGATCGATAACAAAATAAATAAGATTGATTGAGATTGAATAAAACTCGATAAATCAAAGTGAAATCGAGTGAAATTGATGAAAAAATGATATAATTTGAGTAAGATCGATCAAAATTGAGTGTATTCAAGTCGGTTCGATAAAAAATTGAGTAAATTTTAATGAGATTGATGAAATCATAGTTTCATATCGTTAGATTTGTTAAATCGATAACAAAATGAATAAGATTGATTGAGATTGAATAAAATTCGATAAATCAAAGTGAAATTGATGAAAAAATGATATAATTTGAGTAAGATCGATCAAAATTGAGTGTATTCAAGTCGGTTCGATAAAAAATTGAGTAAATTTTAGTGAGATTGATGAAATCATAGTTTCATATCGTTAGATTTGTTAGATCAATAACAAAATGAATAAGATTGATTGAGATTGAATAAAATTCGATAAATCAAAGTGAAATCGAGTGAAATTGATGAAAAAATGATATAATTTGAGTAAGATCGATCAAAATTGGGTGTATTCAAGTCGGCTCGATAAGAAATTGAGTGAATTTTAGTGAGATTGATGAAATCATAGTTTGATATCGTTGGATTTGTTAGATCGATAAAAAAATGAATAAGTTTGATTGAGATTGAATAAAATTCAACAATTCAAAGTGAAATCGAGTGAAATTGATGAAAAATTGATATAATATGAGCAAGATCGAGTGAAATTTGAGTGAAATTCAACAATCCTAAATGTACGTGTATTTGTCATATTGTGCTTGATGACCTAGTCGATTGAGTATGAGTTTTCAAGGACACCCTAAATATACCAATTGTTCATATTATTCTTAATGACCTAGTCGATCGAGTGAGAATCTTTTATGGAACCCTAAATGGACTATTGTTTCATACTTTTCTTAATGACCTAGTCGATTAAGTCAAAATCTTAATCGAAACCCTAAATGTACTTATGTTAGTTATATTCAACTTAATGACCTAGTACATTGATCTAAGTTTATATTCCTCAACCTTTTTAGTTAATATCATTGTATGTAATTTAGGACCGACCTAAGTTTATATTCCTCAACTATTATCCGAAGAAGTTAGGGTTTTTCTTTTGGTATCCTAAATTTTTTCCTGCTTTAGTTTCATAATTTAGGACCGACCCCTGAGTCGGAATCTTCATCGGTGCCCTAAACTTATCGATGTTCGCCTTATTATCCGTAGTAACCTCTTCCTCTGAGTCAGAATCTTCACCAGTACCCTCAACCCATTGTTGTTCGGCATATTATCCTTAATAACCTCTTTCCCTAAGTCGGAATCAACATCGGTGCCCTAAACCCATTCTTCATCGTATTATATTCCTCATAGTGTTTCTTCTCCTGATTTGGAATCTTCACCAGTACCCTTAACCCATCGATGTCCGTCATGTACTCCTCATAGTGTTTCTGCACCTAAGTCGGAATCGTCATGTTCGTCATTTACACCTTAATTATCCTTAGTAACCTCTTCCCCTAACTCGTTAAACTTATCGGACAAGCAAAATGGGATGTCTCATGTGTGCAAAAACTTAAGAGTGGCAACATTGACCCTAAACTCTTCCTCATCATGCTCTGCGTCCCAATTCCTTTCAATTGGGATGATCATATATTTAATATCAAATAAGAAAACAATATTTTTAGTTATTAGGTAAAGCTTAACTTAATTTATACAAGAAATTAAGCAATATCCCAATTCCTTTCTCAATTCATTAAATCATAACACTAAAATAAATGACAAACTAAGAACCCTAATTATAAAAAAAACACAAATATTTTTGATGAATCCTAATTTCAAAAATCCGTTGCGTTTTTCTTCTGACATCCGAAATCCGTTATCCACCTTGTAAGTAACACACAATGGTAACTAACACACTTTGGTAACTAACACAATCCGTATGAGCATCCAACTTCGAATCTGGACCATCAAAATCTTTCCATGATCCGTATGAGGTGGCTTATCCACCGTTAAAATTTTTGTTTTCAAAACCCTAAGAAAAAATTTATCTTCATTTTCGTCATTTGCTTTTCTCTCTCCAATTTGAGCCGCCAACATGATCATACTCACCACCAACGATACCGAAAACCCTTCTCTTTAATATTTCATATTCCATCAATAGAATACTAAAACAAAGTCCCAAAAGGGTGTACTCTGTTTTCCATGTTCTCTTGCAAAAAACAGAGATATCCACTGGTCTTAATGGATGCAAAATTGGGATATCTTGTTTCTGATTTTACTTTATTTATTTTTAAATAATTATGGATATTCATGTTTTTATGTTTTCTTCCATGGGTTTGATTCGTTTTCCCTGTTCTTCAAATCTCTTTTAAAATTCGGGATTTTAGAGTTAAGATTTGTAGTTAAAATTAGAGAATTTAGAGTTAGAATTTTTACAAATCTCTGAAATCTCTTCTTCTTTTTCTGTTTTCTGCATATCTTTGTGGGTTTTGTACAAATACTTTGCTGTGAAATTTTGGGTGTTTCTGTACCAAAGTTAGAGTTAGGGTTTAAGTTTTTTTTTCTTTCAATTTTCTATGTCGATGATAGAGATAATTGTGTTCAATTTGGGGTTTATTTTTCCTAAGAACTTACGGTTTTGATTTTGTTGTTGCTCAGAAATGGTATTTGTGCCCAAAGGCTTAAACCTGACTTTTGTTGTTCTTTCGGTCAAAACTCCAACTTCATCTCCTTCTTCAGTATTTGCACCACCAAATTCATCCTTTTCAGCATCACATCTCCAGTTATTAACCCATCAAAATCCTCCCCTGCACCATCACTTATTCACATGCACCAAAGTAATGATGAATTTGATCAACAATTTTTCCTATTTTTTGTGTTTTTTCAGGCATATGCTCATGTTAGTCGGTAATGATGAATTTTATGAGCAGGAGAAGCCACTCACGCTAAATGAAATTAGGAGCTTGGTTATTATTCTTAAGCAGGTATATTTTTATGAGTGTATCTGTTTGCATTCTTAACAGCTACAAACCCTCGATTGTGCATTACCCCTATTATGGCTACAAATCAATTTATGGCTTCAATTTTTTTTGTTTTGTTTTAGGATCTGCTTATTGCTTGGAAGAAGTTTAAATGTTGTGTTATGGGGGGCTTTGGCTTACCGATGCCAGCGGAAACTAACTATAATCTTCTGTTGTACAACAATATAAGTATTGCATTTTCAGTAGTAACTCTGTTTTTGTACCTTAACTAATGTCATGTACGTGCAACTATAATTTGAACCAGGTGTGATGAAACAGGACATGATGTTTCCATCTGTAATCTGGATGTTGTGGAAAGTGTGAATATTTTATGTCCTCAAAAGGTATGGAATGTGTTGTTCCCCTGTTAATTATTGTATAAGCAGCTATCAGTTTTTGTTCTCTGATTCCTGAATAACATTTGGGCAGTGTTCTGCTGTATTGGTGTTACTGTGTACCAGACAGTTGGAAGTTGCTTCATTGGAAATTTACCATGGCTACTGCATGTACCTGCAATAACGATTATTGGACGCTTAGCTATTATGTTTGCATCCATGAATAACTTTAATAGACAACCCGCGACTTATCCACACTTATTCTTATCAACACTGATGGCTCATTGCAGTTTGGTGTTACCAGAGGTGATTGTATATCTTTCAGTTCTTTACTTGACGGTAGGTACGTGAGGAGTACTTATTAGTTACAGTTATTTTTACACTAAATTTGTTGGTACTGGGAATGAGTAGAGCTAAAAGTATAGGTTTTGTTAACTTATTTTACCTTACCTATTTAGTGGTACATTACCTTGCCCAACCTTGAATGTAATGGTTGTAATTTTGTTGAACTTCACACTGTTTTTGTAGGTTAATCCAAGTAATTTGGTTGGAACCAGCTGGTTTCATATATGATCGACATAATCTCAGCAAGGTTTGTGCTTCTCTTTTGTTTGTACTATTGCTGATGTTTATTAGAACATTATGTTACGGTATAATGTTAACAGACTCATTTCATTTTCTTAATTTATATTAGCAAGTTTACACATGGAATGAAGAATGGATGGGGACTGGCAACAGATGGAAAAGTCCTATTTGGGACTGATGGATCTTCATCTCTTTATCATCTCGATCCAAAAACATTCAAAGGTCTCTCAAGCAATTTTTTTTAGCATACTCCAATAAGCAATTAAGACTTACTGTTGGTGTTAGTGATGATGTTTGTATGTTGGAATCTTGGATTGCCCTCTTGAAGTAAAACTAAAAAGCTTGTGCTTCATATGTCTAATATTTTGTCAAATTCGGTATTAACAATCCGCAAATTAGCATGACTATGTTTCAATGTTTGTGTTATAAGGTTTTGAGTCATAAGAGAGGATCACATAATGCTTCATTTTGTTTTTCAAGGGTTTAAGTTGGCAGTATGGTCTTATGCTTCATGTACATTTTTTATATAATCATGTTTGTGTACTGTTGGTGTTAAATGATGTTGTTTGTATGCTGGATTGCACTATTTTGTCGTATTCCGTATTAGTAATCCGAAAATTAGCATGATTAGTCTATACCTGTATCAGGATGAAGAGTTCTGAACTCAATAGTTTTTGTATTCATTGTAAAGGTCATGTTGCCATCTGAACATCCCTGTATATCAACTGTAAGATTAGCTTCATTAGGGAACTTGCTTATTTTGTAAGATTGTTTATTCTGTATGTTATGTGTTCCGAAGTGGAGCTGGAGCTGGAGCTAGTTATTATTTCTGTATTACCTGCACTGTCTGAAGTAGATTCAAGGGAGCTTGAGCCAGTCATTTGGAGCTACCCGCACTGCCTTTTTACTTTAACTCTAATTGTACTATTGTATGTTATTTAGCTACTTTAACTTTAAATTTGCACTTTTTAATCCTGAAGATTGAGCAATAATGAATCTAATGATCAATGGTTTAAATTTGCACTTTGTTGATATTGCAGGATCTTCCACGCCTGCTTGTTTTTTAAGCATAAGTAGTTAACACTAATTACTTTTGTATTTTTTTTTGTATTGTCAGTTTTGGTTTCGCTAGAAACCGAACCGAAACCGGCCATGAACAGCTCTAGTCACGTTTTATGTGCTCAATCAATTTTATTTTTGATTCACCTTCAAGTTGCTTGTTTGGTTTTATTTGGTATGATAAGTGATAATTGAGATAAGTCGGACTGAGTACAGAAGATAGTTACAAAACTTTGTATTTTTTTTATAACGAATATCTACTTGTTAAGGCAAATTTGTAGATAAATTGCTATTAAAAGATAAAATAGAACTGATAAACACACCAAAACAAAAAAAAGATATAACCAAATTATAATTAATTTAAACGACTCATGTTAAAATTTTTTTCAATTTGTGCATCCAAACATTTGCTATTAAAAGTAATTCTTACAAACTTCATATCATGCATACCACACGCTTATTTTCGGTGTGGCTTTCACTCCACTGTCCTACCACCACATGTAACAAGACTCACAACTACTTCCAACTACACTTATTTTCGGTGTGGGAAAGAAGGGAAAGAATTTTCTTTTATTAAATGATGTTTCTCCAGATTTTTCAAATAGGATCCTTAATCCCGCTAATTATGGAGGTTAATGAAACTTTTTTTAGTATCAAATAGCTGTTAGAAAGGACCTTAAATTGTACACTTAAGTCTAATGGTAAACAATTTTATTGAATATTCCTCAATCTCACCAATGATCCTTAAATTGTTTGTCTGGCCAATAGAAAGCCAAAAAAATCTGATCCAACGGATATAAATATAGATTTGGGAAATCATTATTCTTTGGATTTTTTCTCAGGTTATTAATTTTATTCTTCTTCCATAAATACATATTCCTCGATATTAAAATATACGAATATTTTACTAATTAAAATATATATAATATTTAGACAAAAATAATTAAACAAATAATCAAAAAAAGGTGTTATAACTAAGTATAATCGTACTAAAATGGACAGATACAATTTTTTTCCAATGAGTCAGACGGATCACAATCCGTATGACTAGATAGAACTAGATATAAAGCGTTGATGGATTTTGATCACACGGTCTATCTTTCTCCCTCAAGTAATTCATTTTTTAACATGTGGTGGTGGCTTAAACTAAGTTGCTGAGAGAGGTTTGAGCAACCAATTCATTTTCTGTTGCTACGAGTCTGTGCCTCAAAGTGAATAGCTACATGATCACTTTTTAGATGCTATAAGTTACTTGAAAAACGGATCTAGCAATTAAACATATTTGTTCGTGGCTCAAACTTAGTTGCGGAGAGAGGTTTGAGAAACCAATTTATTTTGTTGTTGCTATGAGTCGGTGCCTCAAAGTGAATAGCTACATGATCAACTTTTAGCTGTTATAAGTTACTTGAAAAACAGATCTAGCAATTAAACATATGTGGTTATGGCTCAAACTTAGTTGCTGAGAGAGGTTTGAGCAACCAATTTATTTTGTTGTTGCTACGAGTCGGTGCCTCAAAGTGAATAGCTACCGGATCAACTTTTAGCTGTTATAAGTTACTTGAAAAACAGATCTAGCAATTAAACATATGTGGTTATGGCTCAAACTTAGTTGCTGAGAGAGGTTTGAGCAACCAATTTATTT
>JAJJMC010012104.1:1823-30837 GCA_023531435.1 Papaver californicum
TCATTCACTTTTGTGTATTAATCTTTAATATTCATTCTTAGAGACTTCTTAAGCCTTGTATTAGTTTTTAAGTTCAATTATTGGTGGTGGTTATCATATTCTTGCTTAGGTTTGCTTAATAAGGTTCCCTTTTGCCACTTCAAACTAAAATACGTTAAACTTGAACCAATTTCATTCGCTTTTGTGTATTAATCTTTAATATTCATTCTTAGAGACTTCTTAAGCCTTGTATTAGTTGTTAAATTCAATTATTTTGGTGGTTTTCATATTCTTACTTTGTTGGGCTCTATAAGATTCATTTTGTCAATTCAAACCGAAATACGTTAACCTTGAACCTACTTTCCCTCATTTTTGTGTATAAATCTTCAATATACATTCTTAGAGACTTGTAAAGCTTTTTTAAATTGTTAAATTGGAGTTATTTTCCTTCAGTTTTGTGTATAAATCTTCAATATACATTCTTAGAGACTTGTTAAGCCCTTTATTGGTTGTTAAGTTCAATTATTTTGGTGGTTATCATGTTCTTGCTTTGGTTTGCTTAATAAGGCTCTCTTTTCTTATTTTGAATAACCAAACTATGTTAAATTTGAATAGTTATCCTTCACTTTTGTGTATCTATATATAATATACATTCTTAGAGACTTTTTAAGTCTTGTATTGGTCGTTTATAGTGTTTATCATATTCTTGTTCAATTTGCTCAATAATGCTCTTCTTTTCATTCTGAAACGAAATGTGATAAATTTGAACAAATTTCTTTCACTATTATGTATTAATCTTCGATATACATTCTTAGAGACTTGTTAGTGTTAGTTTTTAAGTTCATTTATTTGTGGTGGTTATCATGTTCTTTCTTAGGTTTGCTCAATAAGGTTCTCATTTGTAATTGTAAACAAAAAATAGTTAAATTTGAACTATTTTCCTTAACTTTTGTGTATTAATCTTCAATATACATTCTTAGAGATTTGTTAATCCTTGTATTGGTTGTTAAGTTCAATTATTTCTAGTGGTTATCATATTCTTGCTTCGGTTTTCTCAATTAGCTTCTGTTTTGTCATTTTAAACCAAAAATTGTTAAATTTAAACCATTTTCCTTCATTTTTGTGTATTTTTCTTCAATATACATTCTTAGAGATTTGATAAGGCTTATATTGGTTGGTCAGTTTAATTATTGGTGATTGTTATCATGTTCTTGCTTCGGTTTGCTTAATAAGGTTCTCTTTTATCATTTCGAACCAAAAATTTTTAAACTTGAACCTACTTTCGCTCATTTTTGTGTATAAATATTCAATATACATTATAAGAGACTTCTTAATCCTTGTATTGGTTGTTAGCTTCATTTATTTGTGGTGGTTAACATGTTCTTGCTTCGATTTGCTCAATAAGGTTCTCTTTAGTCATTTTTAACAAAAAATTAATAAATTTAATCTTATTTTCCTTCACTTTTATTAATATTCAATACACATTCTTAGAGACTTATTAAGCTTGTATTGGTTGTTAAGTTTAATTATTTTGGTGGTTATCATATTTTTGCTTCGTTTTCCTCAGTAAGGTTCTCTTTTGTCATTTCAAACCAAAATATGCTAATTTTGAACAAATTTCCTTCTATTTTGTGTATTAATCTGTAATTTACATTATTAGAGACTTGTTAAGGCTTATATTGGTTGTTAAGTTCAAGTATTAGAGGTTGTTATCATGTTCTTGGTTCGGTTTGCTCAATAAGGCTCTCTTTTTTCATTTCAAACCAAAAATTGTTTAATCTGAGTCATTTTCCTTCATTTTTGTGTATAAATCTTCAATATACATTCTTAGAGACTTGTTAAGCCCTGTATTGGTTGTTAAGTTCAATTATTTTTGTGGTTATCATGTTCTTGCTTTGGTTTGCTTAATAAGTTTCTCTTTTGTCATTTTGAACAAAAAATTAATAAATTTAAACTTATTTTCATTCACTTTTGTGTATTAATATTCATTGTACATTCGTAGAGACTTGTTAAGCCTGTATTGGTTGTTAAGTTCGATTATTTTGGTTGTTATCATATTTTTGCTTCGTTTTGCTCAGTAAGGTTCTCTTTTGTTATTTCAAACCAAAATATGTTAATTTTGAACCAAATTCCTTCTTTTTTGTGTATTAATCTGCAATATACATTCTTAGAGACTTCTTAATGCTTATATTGGTTGTTAAGTTCAAGTATTTGAAGTTGTTATCATGTTCTTGCTTTGGTTTGCTCAATAAGGCTCTCTTTTGTCATTTTGAACAAAAAATTGTTAAATTTGAATCATTTTCCTTCATTTTTGTGTATAAGTCTTCAATATACATTCTTAGAGACTTGTTAAGCCTTGTATTGGTTGTTAAGCTCAATTATTTGTTGTTGTTATCATGTTCTTGCTTCTTTTTGCTCAATAAGGAGTTTTTTTTTAACATTTCGAACCAAAATATGTTAATTTTGAACCAATTTCCTTTTTTACTTTGTATTAATCTTTAATATACATTTCTAGAGACTCGTTAAGGCTTGTTTTGGTTGTTAAGTTAAATTATTTGTGGTGGTTATCATATTATTGCTTCGGTTTGCTCAATAAGGCTCTCTTTTGTCATTTCAAACCAAAAATTGTTAAACTTGAGTCATTTTCCTTCATTTTTTTTGTATAAATTTTCAATATACATTCTTAGAGACTTGTTAAGCCTTTTATTTGTTGTTAAGTTCAATTATTTGTGGTGGTTATCATGTTCTTGCTTCGGTTTGATCAATAAGGTTCTTTTTTTGTCATTTTGAACAAAAAATTAATAAATTTGAACTAATTTTATTCACTTTTGCTTATTAATCTTCAATATACATTCTTAGAGATTTGTTAAGGCTTATATTGGTTGTTAAGTCCAATTATTTGTGGTTGTTATCATGTTCTTGCCCTCTATAAGGCTCTCTTTTCTAATTTTGAATAAACAAAATATGTTAATTTTGAACTAATTTCTTCTTTTTTTTGTATTAATATTCAATATACATTCTTAGAGACTCGTTAAGGCTTGTTTTGGTTGTTAAGTTAAATTATTTGTGGTGGTTATCATGTTCTTGCTTCGACTCAATAAGGTTCTCTTTTGTATTTCGAACAAAATTATGTTAAATTTGAACCATTTGCCTTCGTTTTTGTGTATTTATCTTCAAAATAGATACTTAGAGATTCGATAAGGCTTATATTGGTTGTTAAGTTCAAGTATTTTAAGTTGTTATCATGTTCTTGCTTTAGTTTGTTCAATAAGGTTCTCTTTTTCATTTCGAACCAAATAATGTTAAATTTGAACCATTTTCCTTTATTTTTGTGTATTAATCTTCAAAATACATACTTCGAGACTCGATAAGGCTTATATTGGTTGTTAAGTTCAATTATTTGTGGTGGTTATCATATTTTTTGCTTCAGTTTGCTCAATAAGGTTCTCTTTTGTCATTTCAAACAAAAATATGTAAAATTTGAACCACATTCATTCAATATTATCTATTAAACTTTAGTATACATTCTTAGAGATTTGTTTTAATGACCCGACCTTCCACCGGTACTTTCCCCACTTAGCCACTGCGGTTATCCGACAGTGTGGGGTTTTCAACGGGCACCGTTGCGGTTATCCAACAGCAGCTTCCCTGAAGGTCACCCATCCATGGATTACTCCCGCTCGAGCACTCTTAACTGCAGAGCTTTTTGCCAACTCTGAGCCAGTTGTGCTGAAAAGGCATCGCTGTTAGGAAAGGACAAACCATTACCTATATTCCATTCGGCGAACCCTACCTGCCGAATTGGGGTATTACAATACCACCATCTTAAATTGGAGCCGTTCTCGGCTCCGGAATATATTCAAGCCCAGATCTCCGACGTTCCCTACCACCTGTGAAAGCTACATTTATAAATGTGAGTTATCAATAAATCCAGTCAAAATAACATCTTTAAAAACAGAGGTCATTCCTTGACACGCAGGTCGGTTATTTAAAATAAATGGTAAGAGTTTTAAAATAATCTAGACTTAGAGGTGCTACTGGGCGAGGTCGTGGCCGAGCCCGAGGACGAGGCCGTGGACAAGATGAGAATCTGACTGATACTTCTGCTGAAGTGAATGTTGAGTTCCCTCATTTAGGGGGAAATCTTTCTGTTTGATTTGAGTGTGTATGGTTTTTACTCTAAACCCTGTGTTGTTTGATTTGGGTTCAAAATGTTATAAAACTTTTGCCTAGCACCTTGTTAAGAATATACAGGAATAATGTGCTTGCTTGCGAATCGAATATTTTTATGAAGGTGTATTCTTGTTTATGCTTTAACATGCGAAAATATGTGTCGGTAAACGATGATTACAATTGTACATTTATGGGTTTGGTGCAGAACCTATAATTATTGGTCTGAACTGCATTCTTCATTTTTGTGGGGTTGTAAAACTATTCTGTTTTTTTTTCCATGTACTTTGTTGTTGGTATTTGTGTTGAGTCGGTGTTCATCTTTATATCAGATGCCTCTGACCTGACCCATATCCTAGATTAAGTGAACTCGTTAGCTGCTTAGAGATAGAGTGTCACTGTATCTGAAATTTGAATCGTTTGAGCCTTTCTGTTCGTAATTTGATATACCAGGAATGAGGTGAATGTGATAAAAGAGTACCTAAGAGCATTTGTATATAGTATTTCAGGTACAATTCATCAATGGTAACCATAAACTATATAACCAGGCAGAATTAGAAATGGTTAAGCCCGAACCTGTTAAACCAAAACTATATTGTACTTGAACCATGTACACATAATTTCGAAGTCTGTTTTGTAATTTTAGAACTAATATGCCATGCTATTTGAACCTGCCTTCATTTTAACCTACATTAGTCCTGTTTGCATGCTTTGAATATGTGGAACTTGCTTTAAGGGAACGTGAACCAATATTGAACATTTACTTGTTTTAAAGTTTGAACCTGTATTGGACTTACCCGTCTTAAGTTTGGACTTGCATGTGAGCCCTGTGAACCGTATCGAACTTCTAAGATTTCATGATTTAGACTATATGTTTGAACTGCAAGTGCTTATGAACTTCTTTGTGTGAGTGTCAGATGAAAATCCCAAAACAGTTTAAGATTTGCAAGGCTCTTGTTTTAGGTGAACCTAAATCCCTGCAGTAAACTTGTATTTCAGTTTTGATCTTGAAACTACTGTATTGTATAACGGAAGGGTTCTTCTTCATGAGTTTTCTAAGTACGATTCCTTTTCGAGGAAGAAAACTTTTCTTTTTTGGGGGGAAGATTGTAAAACCCCTTATCCTAAAACTGCATGCCCTTTAGTAGTAGGATTAGGTTAGGTGTTTGTGGGCTCCTTCAAACCGTGAGAATCGTGAGATCGTAGGACTAGGTGGAAAGTTTGAGTAAATATGGGAAGTTTAGTTAAGAGTTGTGGAGAGGTTAGGATTTATGTTCGGTGAGGGAAAGGAAAGAAATGGAAAAGATTCTGTGAGAAAAGTGGGAGGAAGAGTCGACTGAATTGAGGAGGAAGCAGAAGGATTCGTTCTTCGCCTTATTCCAGGTAGGTTCTCTCGTTCTTATTCTCATTATATTGGGTATGTTTTAGATAATGGTAAGTGCAACACATTCATACACGGTATTTCTTTGATGTCTTTGTAATGACCCGACCTTCCACCGATATTGTCCCCACTTAGCCACAGCGGTTATCCGGCAGTGTGAGATTTTCAACGGGCACCGCTGCGGTTATCCAGCAGCAGCTTCCCAGGAGGTAACCCATCCCTGGATTACTCCCGCCCGAGCACGCTTAACTGCAGAGCTTTTTTCCAACTCTGGAGCCAACTATGCTGAAAAGGACTCGGTGTTATGAAAGGACAAACCACTACTTATATTCCGAATCGGGGTATTATAATACCACCACCTTAAATTGGAGCCGTCCTCGGCTAAGGAATATATTCAATCCCAGATCTCCAACGTTCCCTACCACCTATGAGACCAATACCTGGAACACCCCGTCCAGCGTAGTCTCTCACCCTTGGCAGGTGACCCGTCGTCGGCTCTGATACCACTTTGTAATGACCCGACCTTCCACCGATATTGTCCCCACTTAGCCACTGCAGTTATCCGGAAGTGTGAGATTTTCAACGGGCACCGCTGCGGTTATCCAGCAGCATCTTCCCAGGAGGTCACCCATCCCTGGATTACTCCCGCCCGAGCACGCTTAACTGCAGAGCTTTTTTCCAACTCTGGAGCCAACTGTGCTGAAAAGGCCTCGGTGTTAGGAAAGGACAAACCACTACTTATATTCCGAATCAGGGTAATACAATACTACCACCTTAAATTGGAACCGTCCTCGGCTAAGGAATATATTCAATCCCAGATCTCCAACGTTCCCTACCACCTATGAGACCAATACCTGGAACACCCCGTCCAGCGTACTCTCTCACCCTTGGCAGGTGACCCGTCGTCGGCTCTGATACCACGTTGTAATGACTCGACCTTCCACCGAGTCCCCACTTAGCCACTGCGGTTAACCGGAAGTGTGAGATTTTCAACGGGCACCGCTGCGGTTATCCAGTAGCATCTTCCCAGGAGGTCACCCATCCCTGGATTACTCCCGCCCGAGCACGCTTAACTGCAGAGATTTTCGCCAACTCTGGAGCCAACTGTGCTGAAAAGGCCTCGGTGTTAGGAAAGGACAAACCATTACTTTTATTCCATTCGGCGAACCCTACCTGCCAAATTGGGTATTACATTTATTAAGGCTTATATTGATTGTTAAGTCCAATTATTTGTGGCTGTTATTGCCCTGGTTTTTTCTATAAGGCTCTCTTTTCTTATTTTGAATAACTAAAATATGTTAAATTTGAACAATTATCCTTCACTTTTGCGTATTATATGTAATATACATTCTAAGAGACTTTTTAAGTCTTGTATTGGTCGTTTATAGTGTTTATCATATTCTTGCTTCAATTTGCTCAATAATGCTCTATTTTTCATTTCAAACCAAAATATGATAAATTTAAACAAATTTCTTTCACTTTTATGTATTAATCTTCAATATACATTCTTAGGGACTTGTTAAGCCTATTATTAGTTGTTTATTTGATTTATTTGTGGTGGTTATCATGTTCTTTCTTCGGTTTGCTCAATAAGGTTCTCATTTGTAATTTGAAAAAAAAAAGTTAAATTTGAACTATTTTCCTTAACTTTTGTGTATAAATCTTCAATATATACAATCTTAGAGACTTGTTAAGCCTTGTATTGGTTGTTAAGTTTAATTATTTCTTGTGGTTATCATGTTCTTGCTTCAGTTTGCTCAATAAGATTCTCTTTCGTCATTTCGAATAAAAAATTAATAAATTTAAACCACTTTCATTCAATTTTATGTATTAAACTTTAGTATACATTCTTAGAGATTTGTTAAGGCTTATTTTGATAGTTAAGTCCAATTATTTGTGGTTGTTATCACGTTCTTTCCCTGGTTTGTTCTATAAGGCTCTCTTTTCTTATTTTATAACCAATATATGTTAAATTTGAACAGTTATCCTTCACTTTTGTGTATCTATATATAATATACATTCCTAGAGACTTTTTAAGTCTTATATTGGTCGTTTATAGTGTTTATCATGTTCTTGCTTCAGTTTGCTCAATAAGGTTCTCTTTTGTCATTTAGAACAAAAAATCAATATTTGATCCAATTTTATTCACTTTTGCTTATTACTCTTCAGTATACATTCTTAGAGATTTGTTAAGGCTTATATTGGTTGTTAAGTCCAATTATTTATGGTTGTTACCATGTTCTTCCCGTGGTTTCCTCTATAAGGCTCTCTTTTTTAATTTTGAAGCAACAAAATACGTTAAATTTGAACAATTTTTCTTTCATTTTTGTGTATTAATCTTTAATATACATTCTTAGAGACTCGTTCAAGTTTGTATTGGTTGTTAAGTTCATAAAAATTTGGTGGTTATCATGTTCTTTGCTTCGGTTTGCTCAATAAGGAGTTTTTTTTAACATTTTGAACCAAAATATGTTAATTTTGATCCAATTTCCTTTTTTTCTTTGTATTAATCTTCAATATACATTTCTAGAGACTCGTTAAGGCTTGTTTTGGTTGTTAAGTTCATTTATTTGTGGTGGTGATCATGTTCTTGCTTCGGTTTGCTCAATAAGGTTCTCTTTAGTCATTTTGAACAAAAAAATAATAAATTTAATCTTATTTTCCTTCACTTTTGTGTATTAATATTCAATATACATTCTTAGAGACTTATTAAGCCTTTATTGGTTGTTCAATTTAATTATTTTTGTGGTTATCATATTTTTGATTCGTTTTGCTCAGTAAGGTTCTGTTTTGTTATTTCAAACCAAAATATGTTAATTTTGAACCAAATTCCTTCTTATTTGTGTATTACTCTGCAATATACATTCTTAGAGACTCGTTAAGGCTTATATTGGTTGTTAAGTTCAATCATAGGTGGTGGTTATAATATTCTTGCTTCGGTTTGTTCAATAAGGTTTTCTTTTGCCATTTCAAACCAAAATACGTTAAACTTGATCTAATTTCATCACTTTTGTGTATTAATCTTTAATATATATTCTTAGAGACTTGTTAAGCCTTGAATTAGTTGTTAAGTTCAATTATTTTGGTGGTTCTCATGTTCTTGCTTTGGTTTGCTTAATAAGGTTCTCTTATGTCATTTTGAACAAAAAATATATAAATTAAACTTATTTTCCTTCACTTTTGTTTATTAATATTCAATGTACATTCTTAGAGACTTGTTAAGCCTGAATTGGTTGTTAAGTTCAATTATTTTGGTTGTTATCATATTTTTGCTTTGTTTTGCTCAGTAAGGTTCTCTTTCGTTATTTCAAACCAAAATATGTTAATTTTGAACCAAATTCCTTCTTTTTTGTGTATTAATATGCAATATACATTCTTAGAGACTTGTTAAGGCTTATATTGGTTGTTAAGTTCAAGTATTTGAGGTTGTTATCATGTTCTTTCTTCAGTTTGCTTAATAAGGCTCTCTTTTGTCATTTTCCTTCATTTTTGTGTATAAATCTTCAATATACATTCTTAGAGACTTGTTGAGCCCTGTATTGGTTGTTAAGTTCAATTATTGGTGGTGGTTATCATGTTCTTGCTTCGGTTTGCTCAATAAGGTTCTCTTTTGTCATTTTGAACAAAAAATTAATAAATTTAAACCAATTTTATTCACTTTTGTTTATTAATATTAAGTATACATAATTAGAGATATGTTAAGGCTTATATTGGTTGTTAAGTCAAATTATTTGTGGTTGTTATCATGTTCTTGCCGTGGTTTCCTCTATGATGCTCTCTTTTTAAATTTTGAATAAACAAAATACGTTAAATTTGAACAATTTTCTTTCATTTTCGTGTATTAATCTTTAATATACATTCTTAGAGACTCGTTCAAGCTTGTATTGGTTGTTAGTTCAAAAATGTTTGGTGGGTATTACGTTCTTGCTTCGGTTTTTTCAATAAGGTTCTCTTTTTCATTTCGAACCAAATAATGTTAAATTTGAATCATTTCCCTTAATTTTTGTGTATTAATCTTCAAAATACATACTTATAGTCTGATAAGGCTTATATTGGTTGTTAAGTTTAATTATTCGTGGTGGTTATCATATTTTTGCTTCAGTTTTCTCAGTAAGGTTCTCTTTTGTCATTTGAAACCAAAATATAAAAAACTTGAACCACTTTCATTCAATTTTATGTATTAAACTTTAGTATACATTCTTAGAGATTTGTTAAGGCTTATTTTGATTGTTAAGTCCAATTATTTGTTCCCTGGTTTGTTCTATAAGGCTCTCTTTTCTTATTTTGAATAACCAAAATATGTTAAATTTGAACAGTTATCCTTCACTTTTGTGTATCTATATGTCATATAAATTCTTAGAGACTTTTTAAGTCTTGTATTGGTCGTTTATATTGTTTATCATATTCTTGCTTCAATTTGCTCAATAATGTTCTCTTTTCTAATTTTGAATAAACAAAATATGTTAATTTTGAACCAATTTCCTTTTTTTTTGTATTAATCTTGAATATACATTCTTAGAGACTCGTTAAGGCTTGGTTTGGTTGTTAAGTTAAATTATTTATGGTGGTCATCATGTTCTTGCTTCGGTTTTCTCAATAAGGTTCTCTTTTTCATTTCGAACCAAATAATGTTAAATTTGAACCATTTCACTTAATTTTTGTGTATTAATCTTCAAAATACATACTTTGAGACTCGATAAGGCTTATATTGGTTGTTAAGTTCAATTATTTGTGGTGGTTATCATATTTTTGCTTCAGTTTGCTCAGTAAGGTTCTCTTTTGTCATTTCAAACAAAAATATGTAAAATTTGAATCACATTCATTCAATATTATGTATTAAACTTTAGTATAAATTCTTAGAGATTTGTTAAGGCTTATATTGATTGTTAAGTCCAATTATTTGTGGTTGTTATCACGTTCTTGCCCTGGTTTGTTCTATAAGGCTCTCTTTTCTTATTTTGAATAACCAAAATATGTTAAATTTGAACAATTATCCTTCACTTTTGTGTATCTTATGTAATATACATTCTAAGAGACTTTTTAGGTCTTGTATTGGTCGTTTATAGTGTTTATCATATCCTTGCTTCAATTTGCTCAATAATGCTCTATTTTTCATTTCAAACCAAAATATGATAAATTTAAACAAATTTCTTTCACTTTTATGTATTAATCTTCAATATACATTCTTAGAGACTTGTTAAGCCTATTATTAGTTGTTAATTTGATTTATTTGTGGTGGTTATCATGTTCTTTCTTCGGTTTGTTCAATAAGGTTCTCATTTGTAATTTTAAATAATAGTTAAATTTGAACTATTTTCCTTAACTTTTGTGTATTAATCTTCAATATACATTCTTAGAGACTTGTTAATCCTTGTATTGGTTGTTAAGTTCAATTATTTCTAATGGTTATCATATTCTTGCTTCGGTTTGCTCAATTAGGTTCTCTTTTGTCATTTTAAACCAAAAATTGTTAAATCTAAACCATTTTTCCTTCATTTGTGTGTATTTTCTTCAATATACATTCTTAGAAATTCTATAAGGCTTATATTGGTTGGTAAGTTTAATTATTGGTGATTGTTATCTTGTTCTTACTTCGGTTTGCTTAATAAGGTTCTCTTTTATCATTTCGAACCAAAAATTGTTAAATTTGAACCTACTTTCGCTCATTTTTGTGTATTAATCTTTAATATAAGCCCTGTATTGGTTGTTAAGTTCAATTATTTGTGGTGGTTATCATGTTATTTCTTCGGTTTGCTCAATAAGGTTCTCTTTTGTCATTTTGAACAAAAAATTAATAAATTTGAACCAATTTTATTCACTTTTGTTTATTAATCTTAAGTATACATAATTATAGATTTGTTAAGGCTTATATTGGTTGTTAAGTTCAATTATTTTTGTTGTTATCATGTTCTTGTCGTGGTTTCCTCTATAAGGCTCTCTTTTCTAATTTTGAATAAACAAAATACGTTAAATTGAACAATTTTCTTTCATTTTCGTGTATTAATCTTTAATATACATTCTTAGAAAGTCGTTCAAGCTTGTATTGGTTGTTAAGTTCAAAAATGTTTGGTGGGTATCATGTTCTTGCTTCGTTTTCTCATAAGGTTCTCTTTTACATTTCGAACCAAATAATGTTAAATTTGAACGATTTTCCTTCATTTTTGTGTATTAATCTTCAAAATAGATATTTAGAGATTCGATAAGGCTTATATAGGTTGTTAAGTTCAAGTATTTGAAGTTGTTATCATTTTCTTGCTTCAGTTTGCTCAATAAGGTTCTCTTTTGTATTTCAAACAAAATTATGTTAAATTTGAACCATTTTCCTTCATTTTTGTGTATTTATCTTCAAAATAGATACTTAGAGATTCGATAAGGCTTATATAGGTTGTTAAGTTCAAGTATTTTAAGTTGTTATCATGTTCTTGCTTTAGTTTGCTCAATAAGATTCTCTTTTTATTTCGAACCAAATAATGTTAAATTTGAACCATTTCCCTTAATTTTTGTGTATTAATCTTCAAAATACATACTTAGAGATTCGATAAGGCTTATATTGGTTGTTAAGTTTAATTATTCGTGGTGGTTATCATATTTTTGCTTCAGTTTTCTCAGTAAGGTTCTCTTTTGTCATTTCAAACCAAAATATATAAAATTTGAACCACTTTCATTCAATTTTATGTATTAAACTTTAGTATACATTCTTAGAGATTTTTTAAGGCTTATTTTGATTGTTAAGTCCAATTATTTGTGGTTGTTATCACGTTCTTTCCCTGGTTTGTTCTATAAGGCTCTATTTTCTTATTTTGAATAACCAAAATATGTTAAATTTGAACAGTTATCCTTCACTTTTGTGTATCTATATGTAATATACATTCTAAGAGACTTTTTAAGTCTTACATTGGTCGTTTATAGTATTTATCATATTCTTGCTTCAATTTGCTCAATAAGGCTCTCTTTTCTAATTTTGAATAAACAAAATATGTTAATTTTGAACCAATTTCCTTTTTTTTTGTATTAATCTTCAATATACATTCTTAGAGACTCGTTAAGGCTTGTTTTGGTTGTTAAGTTAAATTATTTGTGGTGGTTATCATGTTCTTGCTTCGGTTTTCTCAATAAGGTTCTCTTTTTCATTTCGAACCAAATAATGTTAAATTTGAACCATTTCCCTTAATTTTTGTGTATTAATCTTCAAAATACATACTTCGAGACTCGATAAGGCTTATATTGGTTGTTAAGTTCAATTTTTTTTGGTGGTTATCATATTTTTGCTTCAGTTTGCTCAATAAGGTTCTCTTTTGTCATTCTAAACAAAAATATGTAAAATTTGAACCACATTCATTCAATTTTATGTATTAAACTTTAGTATACATTCTTAGAGATTTGTTAAGGCGTATTTTGATTGTTAAGTCCAATTATTTGTGGTTGTTATCACGTTCTTTCCCTGGTTTGTTCTATAAGGCTCTCTTTTCTTATTTTGAATAACCAAAATATGTTAAATTTGAACAATCATCCTTCACTTTTATGTATCTATATGTAATATACATTCTAAGAGACTTTTTAACTCTTTTATTGGTCGTTTATAGTGTTTATCATATCCTTGCTTCAATTTTCTCAATAATGCTCTATTTTTCATTTCGAACCAAAATATGATAAATTTTAACAAATTTCTTTCACTTTTATGTATTAATCTTCAATATACATTCTTAGAGACTTGTTAATCCTAGTATTAGTTGTTAATTTCATTTATTTGTGGTGGTTATCATGTTCCTTCTTCGGTTTGTTCAATAAGGTTCTCATTTGTAATTTTAAATAAAAAATAGTTAAATTTGAACTATTTTCCTTAACTTTTGTGTACTAAACTTCAATATACATTCTCAGACACTTGTTAATCCTTGTATTGGTTGTTAAGTTCAATTATTTCTAGTGGTTATCATATTCTTGCTTCGGTTTGCTCAATTAGGTTCTCTTATGTCATTTTAAACAAAAAACTGTTAAATTTAAAGTATTTTCCTTCATATTTGTGTATTTTTCTTCAATATACATTCTTAGAGATTCGATAAGGCTTATATTGGTTGGTAAGTTTAATTATTGGTGATTGTTATCTTGTTCTTACTTCAGTTTGCTTAATAAGGTTCTTTGTTATCATTTCTAGCCAAAAATTATTAAATTTGAACCTACTTTCACTCATTTTTGTGTATAAATCTTCAATATACATTGTTAGAGACTTCTTAAGCCTTTTACTGGTTGTTAAGTTCATTTATTTGTGGTGGTTATCATGTTCTTGCTTCGGTTTGCTCAATAAGGTTCTCTTTAGTCATTTTGAACAAAAAATTAATAAATTTAATCTTATTTTCCTTCACTTTTGTGCATTAATATTCAATATACATTCTTAGAGACTTATTAAGCCTGTATTGGTTGTTAAGTTTAATTACTTTGGTGGTTATCATATTTTTGCTTTGTTTTGCTCAGTAAGGTTCTCTTTTGTTATTTCAAACCAAAATATGTTAATTTTGAACCAAATTCCTTCTTTTTTGTGTATTAATCTGCAATATACATTCTTAGAGACTCGTTAAGGCTTATATTGGTTGTTAAGTTCAAGTATTTGAGGTTGTTATCATGTTCTTGCTTCAGTTTGCTCAATAAGGTTCTCTTTTGTATTTCGAACCGAATTATGTTAAATTTGAACCATTCGCCTTCATTTTTGTGTATTTATCTTCAAAATAGATACCTAGAGATTCGATAAGGCTTATATTGGTTGTTAAGTTCAAGTATTTGAGGTTGTTATCATGTTCTTGCTTCGGTTTTCTCAATAAGGTTCTCTTTTGTCATTTCAAACCACAATATGTAAAATTTGAACCATTTCCCTAAATTTTTGTGTATTAATCTTCAAAAAACATACTTATAGATTCGATAAGGCTTATATTGGTTGTTAAGTTTAATTATTCGTGGTGGTTATCACATTTTTGCTTCAGTTTGTTCAGTAAGGTTTTCTTTTGTTATTTCAAACCAAAATATATAAAACTTGAACCACTTTCATTCAATTTTATGTATTAAACTTTAGTATACATTCTTAGAGATTTGTCAAGGCTTATTTTGATAGTTAAGTCCAATTATTTGTGGCTGTTATCACGTTCTTGCCCTGGTTTGTTCTATAAGGCTCTCTTTTCTTATTTTGAATAACCAATATATGTTAAATTTGAAAAGTTATCCTTCACTTTTGTGTATCTTATGTAATATACATTCTAAGAGACTTTTTGGGTCTTGTATTGGTCGTTTATAGTGTTTATCATATCCTTGCTTCAATTTGCTCAATAATGCTCTATTTTTCATTTCAAACCAAAATATGATAAATTTAAACAAATTTCTTTCACTTTTATGTATTAATCTTCAATATACATTCTTAGGGACTTGTTAACCCTAGTATTAGTTGTTAAGTTCATTTTTTGTGGTGGTTATCATGTTCTTTCTTCGTTTTGCTCAATAAGGTTCTCTTTTGTCATTTCAAACCAAAATATGTTAACTTTGAACCAATTTCCTTCTTTTTGTGTATTAATCTTTAATATACATTCTTAGAGACTCGTTAACGCTTGTTTTGGTTGTTAAGTTAAATTATTTGAGGTGGTTATCATGTTCTTGCTTCGATTTGCTCAATAAGGCTCTCTTTTGTCATTTTGAACAAAAAATTAATATATTTAAACCTATTTTCCTTTACTTTTGTGTATTAAACTTCAATATACATTTTTACAGACTTCTTAAGACTTCTATGTGTTGTTAAGTTCGATTATTTGTGGTGGTTATCATGTTCTTGCTTCGGTTTGCTCAATAAGGTTCTCTTTTGTCATTTTGAACAAAAAATCAATAAATTTGATCCAATTTTATTCACTTTTGTTTATTAATCTTCAGTATACATTCTTAGATATTTGTTAAGGCTTATATTGGTTGTTAAGTACAGTTATTTGTGGTTGTTACCATGTTCTTCCAGTGGTTTCCTCTATAAGGCTCTCTTTTTTAATTTTGAAGAAACAAAATACGTTAAATTTGAACAAATTTTCTTTCATTTTTGTGTATTAATATTTAATATACATTCTTAGATACTCGTTTAAGCTTGTATTGGTTGTTAAGTTCAAAAAAACTTGATGGTTATCATGTTCTTGCTTCGATTTGCTCAATAAGGAGTTTTTTTTAACATTTCGAACCAAAATATGTTAATTTTGAACCAATTTAATCTTCAATATACATTTCAAAAGACTCGTTAAGGCTTGTTTTGGTTGTTAAGTTCAATTATTTGTGGTGGTTATCGTGTTCTTGCTTTGGTTTGCCAATAAGGTTCTTTTTTTGTCATTTTGAACAAAAAATTAATAAATTTAAACCTATTTTCCTTCACTTTTGTGTATTAATCTTCAATATACATTCTTGTAAACTTGTTAAGTCTTGTATGTGTTGTTAAGTTCAATTCTTTGTGGTGGTTATCATGTTCATGCTTCGGTTTGCTCAATAAGGTTCCCTTTTGTCATTTTGAATAAAAAATTAATTAATTTGCACCAATTTTATTCACTTTTGTTTATTTATCTTCAATAAACATTCTTAGAGATTTTTTAAGGCTTATATTGGTTGTTAAGTCCAATTATTTGTGGTTGTTATCATGTTCTTGCCATGGTTTCCTCTATAAGGCTCTTTTTTTCTAATTTTGAATAAACAAAATATGTTAATTTTGAACCAATTTCCTTTTTTTTTTGTATTAATCTTCAATATACATTCTTAGAGACTAGTTAAGGCTTTTTTTGGTTGTTAAGTTAAATTATTTGTGGTGGTTATCATGTTCTTGCTTCGGTTTTCTCAATAAGGTTCTCTTTTTCATTTCGAACCAAATAATGTTAAATTTGAACCATTTTCCTTTATTTTTGTGTATTAATCTTCAAAATACATACTTTGAGACTCGATAAGGCTTATATTGGTTGTTAAGTTCAATTTCTTTTGGTGGTTATCATATTTTTGCTTCAGTTTGCTCAATAAGGTTCTCTTTTGTCATTTCAAACAAAAATATGTAAAATTTGAACCACATTCATTCAATATTATGTATTAAACTTTAGTATACATTCTTAGAGATTTTTTAAGGCTTATATTGATTGTTAAGTCCAATTATTTGTGGTTGTTATCACGTTCTTGCCCTGGTTTGTTCTATAAGGCTCTTTTTTCTTATTTTGAATAACCACAATATGTTAAATTTGAACAATCATCCTTCAATTTTATGTATCTATATGTAATATACATTCTAAGAGACTTTTTAAGTCTTTTATTGGTCGTTTAGTGTTTATCATATCCTTGCTTCAATTTGCTCAATAATGCTCTATTTTTTATTTCGAACCAAAATATGATAAATTTTAACAAATTTCTTTCACTTTTATATATTAATCTTCAATATACATTCTTAGAGACTTGTTAATCCTAGTATTAGTTGTTAATTTTATTTATTTGTGGTGGTTATCATGTTCCTTCTTCGGTTTGTTCAATAAGGTTCTCATTTGTAATTTTAAATAAAAAATAGTTAAATTTGAACTATTTTCCTTAACTTTTGTGTATTAATCTTCAATATACATTCTCAGACACTTGTTAATCCTTGTATTGGTTGTTAAGTTCAATTATTTCTAGTGGTTATCATATTCTTGCTTCGGTTTGCTCAATTAGGTTCTCTTATGTCATTTTAAACCAAAAATTGTTAAATTTAAAGTATTTTCCTTCATTTTTGTGTATTTTTCTTCAATATACATTCTTAGAGATTCGATAAGCCTTATATTGGTTGGTAAGTTTAATTATTGGTGATTGTTATCTTGTTCTTTCTTCGGTTTGCTTAATAAGGTTCTCTGTTATCATGTCGAACCAAAAATTGTTAAATTTGAACCTACTTTCGCTCATTTTTGTGTATAAATCTTCAATATACATTCTTAGAGATTTCTTAAGCTTTGTATTGTTTGTTAAGTTCATTTATTTTTGGTGGTTATCATGTTCTTGCTTCGGTTTGCTCAATAAGGTTCTCTTTAGTCATTTTGAACGAAAAATTTATAAATTTAATCTTATTTTCCTTCACTTTTGTGTATTAATATTCAATATACATTCTTAGAGACTTATTAAGCCTGTATTGGTTGTTAAGCTTAATAATGTTTTTGTGGTTATCATATTTTTGCTTTGTTTTGCTAAGTAAGGTTCTCTTTTGTTTTTTCAGACCAAAATATGTTAATTTTGAACCAAATTCCTTCTTTTTTGTGTATTAATCTGCAATATACATTCTTAGAGACTCGTTAAGGCTTATATTGGTTGTTAAGTTCAAGTATTTGAGGTTGTTATCATGTTCTTGGTTCGGTTTGCTCAATAAGGCTCTCTTTTGTCATTTCAAACCAAAAATTGTTAAATTTGAGTCATTTTCCTTCATTTTTGTGTATAAATCTTCAATATACATTCTTAAAGACTTGTTAAGCCCTGTATTGGTAAAGCCTTGTTTTGATTATTGTTAAGCCTGTATTGGTATTAGAAAAACGTCATGAGAGAGAGTGTCCGTTTTTTTAGCTAGGGTTTCCAAAAAACTCAGCTAGGGTTTACGGTTCTTCTTTGATTTTTCTTGATTTTCTTGAATCTTCTTTGATTCTTCTTTGATTCTTTTCTCTGATTTATTTCACATGGATTTGCTATAGCCTAATCCGTGTAACAACAAAAAATAAGATTGATACTTTTTCTACAAGCAATAATGCGGTTTCTACATCAACAACAACAACAACTAGGGCGGTGGATGATTCTTCAAGTAATAGGATTTCAAGAAACAATATGGAGGTGGCTGATTTTGCAAGAAACCCAAGAAACAACATGGCGGTTCAGGATTCTTCAAGAAACAATATGGAGGTGGATGATTTTGCAAGTAATTCAAGAAACAATATGGGGGTTCAAACTTCTTCATCAAGTAATCCCAATACTAATAGGATAATTGGTTCTATAAATCAAAAGGAAGCAAATTCGGTGATTACTAGGGAGAATTCTTCTTCCAAAAACGCCAATACTTATGCTGATTTTGTTGAAGGTTTCAAAAAGGTATGATTCAACTACAATTGATCTTAATTCTTTACCTAAACCGATTTCTAAAGATGGGAAAACAACTTTGGTTATTCCAATGGAGTTATTTAATGAAGGTTGTGATACATGGAAATTCAGTTTGATAGGGAGATTAAATTTTAATGGGTTAGTTTTTGCTAATGTGAAGAAATCGTTATTAGAACAATGGCAGATTGATGAAAAAAGATGTAAATTTATGCCAATGTCTAAGGGTTTCTTTATTATCAAACTAGATTCTTTGGAAGATAAAGGAAAAATTCTGAAGAAGGATGCATGGATTGTAGAGCAACAAGTGCTACGCATTCAAGAACGGACGCCAAATTTTGACCCAGAAAAGCAACGTACATCTCATGCTACGGTTTTGGTGAAATTTCCAGGTTTGTTTATGGAATTATGCACTGAAAAAATTCTTTTATCTCTTGGCCAATCTTTAGGAACTCCAATTGTGGTAGATAAGAGGACTTTAAGTCATGAATATTGATATTTTTCTTCGGTTTTGGTGGATATTGATTTTTCTAAGGAAATTCTTGATGAAATTGATGTTATAGTTGGTGGAAGAAGATATATGCAAGTATTAGAAGTACCAAACAAGCCTAAATTTTGTAGTTATTGCAAGATTGTTGGTCACGTATTCAAATAATGTAACAAAGCTAAACAAACTTTTGTTAAATCTGGGATGGATAGGCGTGGTGTTGCTGAAAAACAGATGGTAGTCACTAATCAAAATCAACCTAAGGTGCAAAACCGTAATGAATGGAGGCAAGTAAAAGGTAAAAATTAACCCCCAATCATTCTAGGATTTCTGAACTTGTTTCTAATAATCAATTTGAGGTTCTTCAAAATGTGGTAGATGATGCTGATGATGAAGTTGTTCCAATTAATCCTAGAGTAGATGAGTTACTTGATAATTTAAATCCTTTATATAATAGTAATGAAAATCATGAGGCTGAATTGAGTGCTAGAGGTGAAGGTATTATGGATAAGGAAGAGGTTACGGTTTGGAAAGATGTTAAATTGGTGGGTAAATCATGGGGTGAACTAGCTGAATTAGAAAAAGTTGAAAGGGAAAAATTGGCTAGAAAAGAAGCTTTACGTAAGAGGTTGCAATCTTTTGGTCAGAATAAGGAAATTTTAGAAAATGATCATACGAGAGTAACCGTGAGTAACAAGGATGTTGATTTGGGATTGGTTTTGGAAGCTGGAATCGTGGATATGGAAACTAGTGTTAATTCTCTTGGTGAAAAAGTGAGCAAAGGCAAGTCTCCTAGGCTACCTGGGCGTGTTAGTATAAAGGGTTTAAGTGATAATGCTTCTACCAAAAAGCAAGTTCAATCTCCAATTAAGCTCGTCCCTGGTAATTATGCTTCCACTGAAGATGAAGATAGTGATTCTTTTGATGGTATGGAAGATTTTGATTTGGATGCCATTTTCTCTAAGAGCAGACCATATAGAATTAGAACCCAACAGAGGAAACTGAGAGGAGTGGGTATTAGGCGATGGTAGCTGCCTCAATTTTTTCTTTTATTGATGTTATTTAATTAAGTTCTGAGTCTTTGACTCAAAATCCATCTTTGTAAACTAAAGTTTTTTATTTTTAATACAATTTTTGACTTACCAAAAAAAATGTTAAGCCCTGTATTGGTTGTTAAGTTAAATTATTTTGGTAGTTATCATGTTCTTCCTTTGGTTTGCTTAATAAGGTTCTCTTTTGTCATTTTGAACAAAAAATTAATAAATTTAAACTTATTTTCCTTCACTTTTGTGTATTAATATTCAATGTACATTCTTAGAGACTTGTTAAGCCTGAATTGGTTGTTAAGTTCAATTATTTTGGTTGTTATCATATTTTTGTTTAGGTTGGCTCAATAAGGTTCTCTTTATTCATTTCAAACAAAAATACGTTAAGTTTGAACCAATTTTAATCACTTTTGTGTATTAATCTTTAATATACATTCTTAAGCCTTTTATTCGTTGTTAAGTTTAATTATTTCTGGTGGTTATCATATTCTTACTTCGGTTGGCTCAATAAGGTTCTCTTTATTCATTTCAAACAAAAATACGTTAAGTTTGAACCAATTTTAATCACTTTTGTGTATTAATCTTTAATATACATTCTTAGAGACTTGTTAAGGCTTATATTGGTTGTTAAGTTCAAGTATTTGAGGTTGTTATGAAGTTCTTGCTTCGGTTTGCTCAATAAGGCTCTCTTTTGTCATTTTCCTTCATTTTTGTGTATAAATCTTCAATATACATTCTTATAGACTTGTTAAGCCATGTACTGGTTGTTAAGTTCAATTATTTGTGGTGGTTATCATTTTCTTGCTTCAGTTTGCTCAATAAGGTACTCTTTTGTCATTTTGAACAAAAAATTAATAAAATTTGAACCAATTTTATTCACTTTTGTTTATTAATCTTAAGTATACATAATTATAGATTTGTTAAGGCTTATATTAGTTGTTAAGTCCAATTATTTGTGGTTTCCTCTATACGGCTCTCTTTCCGTGGTTTCCTCTATAAGGCTCTCTTTTCTAATTTTGAATAAACAAAATACGTTAAATTTGAACAATTTTCTTTCATTTTCGTGTATTAATCTTTAATATACATTCTTAGAGACTTGTTCAAGCTTGTATTGGTTGTTAAGTTCAAAAATGTTTGGTGGGTATCATGTTCTTGCTTCGGTTTTCTCAATAAGGTTCTCTTTTTCATTTCGAACCAAAAATGTTAAATTTGAACCATTTTCCTTCATTTTTGTGTATGAATCTTCAAAATAGATATTTAGAGATTCGATAAGGCTTAAATTGGTTGTTAAGTTCAAGTATTTGAAGTTGTTATCATGTTCTTGCTTCAGTTTGCTCAATAAGGTTCTCTTTTGTATTTCGAACCAAATTATGTTAAATCTGAACCATTTTCCTTCATTTTTGTGTATTTATCTTCAAAATAGATACTTAGAGATTCGATAAGGCTTATATTGGTTGTTAAGTTCAATTATTTTAAGTTTTTATCATTTTCTTGCTTTAGTTTGCTCAATAAGGTTCTCTTTTTCATTTCGAACCAAATAATGTTAAATTTGAACCATTTCCCTTAATTTTTGTGTATTAATCTTCAAAACATACTTAGAGATTCGATAAGGCTTATATTGGTTGTTAAGTTTAATTATCCGTGGTGGTTATCATATTTTTGCTTCAGTTTGCTCAATAAGGTTCTCTTTTGTCATTTCAAACCAAAATATATAAAATTTGAACCACTTTCATTCAATTTTATGTATTAAACTTTAGTATACATTCTTAGAGATTTGTTAAGGCGTATTTTGATTGTTAAGTCCAATTATTTGTGGTTGTTATCACGTTCTTTCCCTGGTTTGTTCTATAAGGCTCTCTTTTCTTATTTTGAATAACCAAAATATGTTAAATTTGAACAATTATCCTTCACTTTTGTGTATCTATATGTAATATACATTCTAAGAGATTTTTAAGTCTTTTATTGGTCGTTTATAGTGTTTATCATATCCTTGCTTCAATTTGCTCAATAATGCTCTATTTTTCATTTCGAACCAAAATATGATAAATTTGAGTCATTTTCCTTCATTTTTGTGTATTAATCTTCAATATACATTCTTAGAGACTTGTCAAGCCCAATATTAGTTGTTAATTTCATTTATTTGTGGTGGTTATCATGTTCTTTCTTCGGTTTTTTTAATAAGGTTCTCATTTGTAATATTAAATAAAAAATAGTTAAATTTGAACTATTTTCCTTAACTTTTGTGTATTAATCTTCAATATACATTCTTAGAGACTTGTTAATCCTTGTATTGGTTGTTAAAGTTCAATTATTTCCAGTGGTTATCATATTCTTGCTTCGGTTTGCTCAATTAGGTTCTCTTTTTGTAATACCCTGATTCGGAATATAAGCAGTGGTTTATCCTTTCCTAACACCGAGGCCTTTTCAGCACAGTTGGCTCCAGAGTTGGCAAAAAGCTCTTTAGTTAAGCGTGCTCAGGCGAGAGTAATCCAGGGATGGGTGACTTCCCGGGAAGCTGCTGCTGGATAACCGCAGCGGTGCCCGTTGAAAATCCCATACTGCTGGATAACCTCAGTGGCTAAGTGGGGACAATATCGGTGGAAGGTCGGGTAATTAAAAAATGGTATTAGAGATGAGGAAGGATCACCTGCCGAGGGTGAGAGAGTACGCTGGACGGAGTAGTATTCCAGGTATTGGTCTCATGGGTGGCAGGGAACGTCGGATATCTGGGCTTGTATATTCCGTAGCCGAAGACGACTCTAATTTAAAGGTGGTGGTATTGTAATACCCCGGTTCGGAATATAAGTAGTGGTTTGTCATTTCCTAACACCGAGGCCTTTTCAGCACAGTTGGCTCCAGAGTTGGAAAAAAGCTCCGTAGTTAAGCGTGCTCGGGCTGGAGTAATGCATGGATGGGTGACCTCCCGGGAAGCTGCTGCTGGATAACCGCAGTGGTGCCCGTTGAAAACCCTACACTTCCGGATAACGGATAACCACAGCGGTGCCCGTTGAAAACCCCACTTAGTATCCAGAGGTAATTCATAGTTTAAGCTATTCAACAATACAGAAAAAACATCACTGGAAAAAAAACTACGACAGAATCGTTCTTCCAAAAAATTAGCTATATCATGATGTGTTCTAAATTCGTTACAGGCTTCATTAGGCATCGAAAATAAGCATACAATATCTCGTTGGAAACTAGATAAGTCCCTTTATAAATTCTTAGAAGATACACATGATAATTCAGAGTCTAGGTACTCCAAAATCAGTCGACAAAAACAGCTCACTCAGTATCTCTTCAGGAAAGTTCAGTTGCGACTGCCAATATTGAAAATATTTTACACGCTTCATTTATTGGTGAAAAATAAGCAAAAGATACACCAATATAAAGGTGAGACCGTCATCTAGAATTTTCTAGTTTTGTGCTAGAACCAAATCTATCGTTATCGTACCTAATAACGCCCATAAAGTTGCTGCAGTGTGACTCCTAGCATATCTTCCAGATTTCCCTCCAGTAACTGAAACACTCATATCGCTTTCAATTTAACTCCAAATGAAACAAAAATATGCCCATGGAAAGATGAAAGACTCATCTACAATTCTAATGTTTTAACCCAAGACCAAATCACATTCTAACATGTTTAAAAGGTATCTCAAAAATGCTGGAAGACAACCAAATCTGTACACTACCATTGGAAGCTAAGCTTGGCTCAGTCTGTACACATGAGTAACAAGACCTGGACTCTAACTAGACCTGGGCATTTTGTACTTAAACAGTCTGTACACAAGAGCTAAGAGGTTTAGCTAAAAGGTCACGCTTGAATTCCACAAAGTCTGGACATAACTACAAAGCCTGAACACACTAAGCTTTTCCATTTGTTTCACTAAGCCTGGACTAGTACATCACTAAGTCTGAACACATGAGCTAAGCTTGAACACTAGGTCTAGACACTAACTAGGCCTGAATTACTATTGCCAGGCCTGAACTACTATTGTACTTCATTGTTAGACTAGAAATGGATCTTTATGAACTGTTGGGGATAGAGCAAGAAACATCACATAACAACGGAGTTAAACACTAGAAATAGACAATGAAATACATCAAAAATCATCACATAACAATAGGGCTAGACCAGAACTGTACATTAAGGTTCTTCCGGGTTCAACCAGATTCATGTTCAGTAACTGTCAGGGTATTTCTGGGGATTCTAGCTGTCATAAAGAATTGATCCCAGCAATCTTTCATCCCAGTAAGGCTGCATAGTTTTCGTTACTAGACCATAGACACATCAAAGAACTACAACGTATGAATGTGTTGCACTTACCATTATCTAAAACATACCCAACATAATGAGAATAAGAACGAGAGAACCTACCTGGAATAAGGCGAAGAAAGAATCCTTCTGCTTCCTCCTCAACTCAGTCGACTCTTCCTCCCACTTTTCTCAAAGAATATTTTCTTATATCCTTTCCCTCACCGAACATAAACCCTAATCTCTCCACAACTCTTAACTAAACTTCCCATATTTACTCAAACTTCCCACCTAGTCCTACGATCTCACGGTTTGAAGAAGCCCACAGACACCTAACCTAATCCTACTTCTAAAGAGCATGCAGTTTTAGGATAAAGGGTTTTACAATCTTCCCCCCTAAAAAGAAAAGTTTTCGTCCTCGAAAAGAAATCGTACTTAGAAAACTCATGAAGAAGAACTCTTCCTTTATACAATACAGTAGTTTCAAGATCAAAACTGAAATACAAGTATACTGCAGGGATTTAGGTTCAGCTAAAACAAGTGCCTTGTAAATCTTAAACTGTTTTGGGATTTTCATCTGACACTCACACATAGAAGTTCATAAGCACTTGCAGTTCAAACATATAGTCTAAATCATGAAATCTTAGAAGTTCGATGCAGGTTCACAGGGCTCACATGCAAGTCCAATATTGGTTCATGTTCCTTTAAAGCAAGTTCCACATATTCAAAGCATGCAAACAGGACTAATGTAGGTTAAAATGAAGGCAGGTTCAAATAGCATGGCATATTAGTTATAAAAGTACAAAACAGACTTCGAAATTATGTGTACTTGGTTCAAGTACAATATAGTTTTTGTTTAAAAGGTTCAGGCTTAACCATTTCTAATTCTGCCTGGTTATATAGTTTATGGTTACCATTAATGAATTGTACCTGAAATACTATACTCAAATGCTCTTAGGTACTCTTTTATCACATTCACCTCATTCCTGGTATATCAAATTACGAACAAAAATGCTCAAAACGATTCAAATTTCAGATACAGCGTAGTGGCTAAGTGGGGACAATATCGGTGGAGGGTCGGGTCATTACAAAGTGGTATCAGAGCCGACGACGGGTCACATGCCAAGGGTGAGAGAATACGCTAGACGGGGTGTTCCAGGTATTGGTCTCATGAGTGGCAGGGAACATCGAAGATCTGGGCTTGAATATATTCCGGAGTCGAGGACGACTCCAATTTAAGGTGGTGGTATTGTAATACCCCAATTCGGTAGGTAGGGTTCGCCGAATGGAATATAGGTAATGGTTTGTCCTTTCCTAACACCGAGGCCTTTTCAGCACAACTGGCTCAGTGTTGGCAAAAAGATCTGCAGTTAAACGTGCTCGGTCGGGAGTAATCCAGGGATGGGTGACCTCCTGGGAAGCTGCTGCTGGATAACCGCAGCGGTGCCCGTTGAAAACCCCACACTGCTGGATAACCGCTGTGGCTAAGTGGGGACAGTATCGGTGGAAGGTCGGGTCATTACAAAAATGGTATCAGAGCCAACGACGGATCACCTGCCGAGGGTGAGAGAGTACGCTGGACAGAGTAGTATTCCAGGTATTGGTCTCATGGGTGGCAGGGAACGTCGGAGATCTGGATTTGTATATTCCAGATCCGAGGACGGCTCCAATTTAAAGGTGGTGGTATTGTAATACCCCGATTTCAGAATATAGGTAGTGGTTTGTCCTTTCCTAACACCGAGGCCTTTTCAGCACAGTTGGCTCCAGAGTTGGCAAAAAGCTCTGTAGTAAAGCGTGCTCGGGCGGGAGTAATCCAGGGATGGGTGACCTCCCGGGAAGCTGCTGCTGGATAACCGCAGCGGTCCCCGTTGAAAATCCCACACTGCCGGATAATCGCAATGGCTAAGTGGGGACAATATCGGTGGAAGGTCGGGTCATTACACTTTTTCATTTCGAACCAAATAATGTTAAATTTGAACCATTTTTCTTTATTTTTGTGTATTAATCTTTAAAAGACATACTTCGAGACTCGATAAGGCTTATATTGGTTGTTAAGTTTAATTATTTGTGGTGGTTATTATATTTTTGCTTCAGTTTGCTCAATAAGGTTCTCTTTTGTTATTTCAAACAAAAATATGTAAAATTTGAACCACATTCATTCAATATTATGTATTAAACATTAGTATACATTCTTAGAGATTTGTTAAGGCTTATATTGATCGTTAAGTCCAATTATTTGTGGCTGTTATCACGTTCTTGCCCTGGTTTGTTCTATAAGGCTCTCTTTTCTTATTTTGATTAACCAAAATATGTTAAATTTGAACAGTTATCCTTCACTTTTGGGTATCTATATGTAATATACATTCTAAGAGACTTTTTAAGTCTTGCATTGGTCGTTTATAGTGTTTATCATATTCTTGCTTCAATTTGCTCAATAATGCTCTCTTTTTCATTTCGAACCAAAATATGATAAATTTAAACAAATTTCTTTCACTTTTATGTATTAATCTTCAATATACATTCTTAGAGACTTGTTAATCCTAGTATTAGTTGTTAATTTCATTTATTTGTGGTGGTTATCATGTTCTTTCTTCCGTTGGTTCAATAAGGTTCTCATTTGTAATTTTAATTAAAAAATAGTTAAATTTGAACTATTTTCCTTAACTTTTGTGTATTAATCTTCAATATACATTCTTAGAGACTTTTTAATCTTTGTATTGGTTGTTAAGTTCAATTATTTCTAGTGGTTATCATATTCTTGCTTCGGTTTGCTCAATTAGGTTCTCTTTTGTCATTTTAAACAAAAAACTGTTAAATTTAAACCATTTTCCTTCATTTTTGTGTATTTTTCTTCAATATACATTCTTAGAAATTCGATAAGGCTTATATTGGTTGGTAAATTTAATTATTGGTGATAGTTATCGTGTTCTTACTTCGGTTTGCTTAATAAGGTTCTCTTTTATCATTTCGAACCAAAAATTGTTAAATTTGAACCTACTTTCGCTCACTTTTGTGTATAAATCTTCAAGATACAATCTTAGAGACTTATTAAGCCTTGTATTGGTTGTTAAGTTCATTTATTTGTGGTGGTTATCATGTTCTTGCTTCGGTTTGCTCAATAAGGTTCTCTTTAGTCATTTTTTGAATTTTTTTTTAATAAACTTAATCTTATTTTCCTTCACTTTTGTGAATTAATATTCAATATACATTCTTAGAGACTTATTAAGCCTCTATTGGTTGTTAAGTTTAATTATTTTGGTGGTTAATCATATTTTGGCTTCGTCTTGCTCAGTAAGGTTCTCTTTTGTTATTTCAAACCAAAATATGTTAATTTTGAACCAAATTCCTTCTTTTTTGTGTATTAATCTACAATATACATTCTTAGAGACTTGTTAAGGCTTATATTGGTTGTTAAGTTCAAGTATTTGCGGTTGTTATCAAGTTCTTGCTTCGGTTTGCTCAATAAGGCTCTCTTTTGCAATTTTAAATAAACAATAGTTAAATTTGAACTATTTTCCTTCACTTTTGTGCATTAATCTTCAATATACATTCTTAGAGACTTGTTAAGCTTTATATTGGTTGTTAAGTTCAATTATCAGTGTTGGTTATCATATTCTTGCTTCGGTTTGCTCAAGAAGGTTCTCTTTATCCATTTCAAACCATAATATGTTAAGTTAGAACCAATTTCATTCACTTTTGTGTATTTATCTTTAATATACATTCTTAGAGACTTGTTAATCCTTGTATTGGTTGTTAAGTTCAATTATTTCTAGTGGTTATCATATTCTTGATTTGGTTTGCTCAATAAGGCTCTCTTTTGTCATTTCGAACCAAAAATTGTTAAATTTTAGTCATTTTCATTCATTTTTGTGTAATATTCAATATACATTATTAGAGATTGGATAAGGCTTATATTGGTTGTTAAGTTCAATTATTTATGGTTGTTATCATGTTCTTGCTTCTGTTTGCTCAATAACGTTCTCTTTTGACATTTCAAACCAAAAATTGTCAAACTTTAACCTATTTTCCCTTATTTTTGTGTATAAATCTTTAATATACATTTTTAGAGTTTTGTTAAGCCTTGTATTGGTTGGTAAATTTAATTATTAGTAATTGTTATCATGTTCTTGCTTTGTTTTGCTAAATAAGGAGTTTTTTTAACATTTCGAACCAAAATATATTAATTTTGAACCAATTTCCTTTTTTTGTGTATTAATCTTCAATATACATTCTTAGAGACTCGCTAAAGGCTTGTTTTGGTTATTAAGTTAGATTATTTATGGTAGTTATCATGTTTTAGATTCGGTTTGCTCAATAAGGTTCTCTTTTGTCATTTTGAACAAAAATTTAATAAATTTAAACCTATTTTCCTACACTTTTGTGTATTAATATTCAATATACATTCTTAGAAACTTGTTAAGCCTGTATTGTTGTTAAGTTCAATTATTTTGGTGGTTATCATATTTTTGCTTCGTTTTGCTCAGTAAGGTTCTCTTTTGTTATTTCAAACCAAAATATTTTAATTTTGAACAAATTTCCTTCTTTTTTGTGTATTAATCTTTAATATACATTCTTAGAGACTCGTTAAGGCTTATATTGGTTGTTAAGTTCAAGTA